>JBBJLR010088289.1:0-10432 GCA_037577145.1 Brachypetersius gabonensis | reverse complement strand
AGAGAGAGAGAGAGAGAGAGAGAGAGAGAGAGAGAGAGAGAGAGAGAGAGAGAGAGAGAGACAGAGAGAGAGAGAGACAGAGAGACAGGGAGAGAGAGAGAGAAAATCAGAGAGACAGAGAGAGAGAGAGAATCAGAGAGACAGAGAGAGAGACAGAGACAGAGAGAGAGAGAGAGAGAGAGAGAGAGAGAGAGAGAGAGAGAGAAAGAGAAAGAGAGAGGATGAGCAATGAGCTAAAAGGCAGGAAATGGATTTTTACTTCAATGGAGATGTATAATTAAGTCGAGGCGTCTTAATGAATGTTAACTTTGTCTTGCCTTGTGGTCAGAAAACAAGAACGCATACATGCAGCACCATTCTAAACTACAGGCCCACAGTGCTGTGCAAAGGCTTGGCACAGGACTGTGTGAAGGTTCCTTAATTTAATCTCCAGTCAGAGTTAATCATTTGTCACGGTCAGAAAAAATAGGAGACAGAAAATCCATGAATGTATAATTGTCCACTTTTTACTGACGTGCCCCTACTTGGCAGTAACTTGGTTGAATAGCGGCCGTTGATTTAAGTTTATCTTTACAGGTTTAAGAAACAGCACTGACATACAGCAGTGTCCTCACAAAAAATACATGGGCACCGGAACCATTACCCCGCCCACACACACACACACACACACACACACACACACACACACACACACACACACACACACACACACACACACACTGCCGAACCACCTACCCTGGATAATGGTCGAGAATAAGAGGGGTTGCTGGGGAGGGATGCTTCTTAGTTATTTAAAATAAATAAATATTTGAACAGTAAAACATTTTGCCACCTGTATGAAATACTATTTTGAACACTGTTCCATTTCTTTACTTTTAACTCCTTTGTTATTCATTCGCTCCTGAACTTTTCTTGCTGAGTTGTTTGGTTGCTACCTACCATCTAGCAAAACAAAATTGTGTAAAGTGTAGCAGCCTATCTAGCAACTCTAGTGAGCAACTTCAGTTCACAAAAGCCTTAACATTCTGTAGTTTTTTCAGGGAAAAAGTCATGGTACAGTTTATACTCTACACACATTTTTATTACAACTAATAAACACCTGCCTTGCATTTTCACACACTGTGAGGGATGGGCTACTGCTGAACAGATATTTCTGGGGTGGAGGGCCATTCTCTACCCAGGAGTGATACTGCTATGGTAGTTGAGTGGTGTTGCACTAGTACAAACATATGGACACAGCAGAACTGGTAGTTTCTATACATTTCAGTGTTACTGATGGGTTCAGAGTGGTCCACCACCACCACCAATATCCAGCTTAGTGTCATGTCTGCAAGAGGAGAGCACAGCAGCATGCAACAGTGATCCATAGTAGACAGTGTTTAAATAAACGGAAACAGTTCAAGTCAAACACACTGTAAGCCTAATGGCTTCACTTCTAGGAGTCTACTCCTCCTTGGTACTTCCTCAGTCCTTGCTTGAGTCCAAAGGCTTGCCCCAGTCTACTCCGTGCAGAGCATACGTAGCACACTGGAGATGTGCAGTCCAGAAGCCACCGATCTTTCACACAGCTTCCCCGCTCCTCCTGTATAACACAGCGAGAGAGAGACAGAGAGAGGAAGAGAGCATAGAAGGAACATCCTTCAGAGAACCCTCGTCTCCCTCATGCCGCTGCTCTCCAACCGTCTAGTGAGAATCTCGTCTTTTTCTCCTTGTGGCTGTCCTAAAACAGAAGAGAGTTCCGAACACAGTCCGCACACACTCTCACACAGCTTTCCCCAGCACTGCTCCCCACAGGGCACTATGTCTCTGGAGTCCTTTGACTCAGCCTACATAGATACGTTTTCTCACACATAGCTAAGGGAGTCTGTCCCTTCCTCACACATTACTAAACCCCCCCGGATGTTGGTTGTCAGACCTTGCTTGTTGGCATTGCTTGTCGGTGACCACGCACAGTGGCTCTGGTTCCACCGGGGTTTATCCCGTCTCTCCACCTATCAGATTGCGACACACATACAGCTCTTAATGAGCACAGCTTAGAACACTCATCCCCACACACTACTCTAACCAGGAGCTCTCTTAACATGGAACACCTGTGTGTTCTCACCAGGTGCCTCGGAGCTCTACTCAAGCTCAGAGACTACCTGCTGATCACACAAACACCCGGACACCTTTAACTCAAAAGGCTGCCTTCACTGGCAGCCACCCTGAACTAATCCAAACCCTGAACTAAACAATGACTAATAGAAGGCTGCCTTTCTAATAGAAGGCTGACTAAAAGAGTAATAAATTGTGCATTAGTAGATCCTGGAGGGCCGGTGTCCAGCACAGTTTGATGGTTCTCCTCCTCCAACACATTCACTAAACCTGACAATTACCTGGAGAGATGAACCAGGCGTTTCTGAGCAGGGAAATCAGCAAAACCTGCTGGACCACGGCCCTCCAGGACTGGAGTTTGACACCCCTGAGCTACAGCTTCTAACTGTACTCTGTTTAGGAGAGACCTATGAAATATAGTCATTCCTGTGAACAGGTGTTATAAAGTGGCCATCCATGTTCTTACATCCTTAAATAATGGAAATATCAACAGTACCGCTTTACATGCGATATATTATTATGTACTATGGGATGATGCACTGTTATGTCTGTGTCACACTTCTTATCCAGAGAACATGACTAACTGTGTCTCCCTCCAACTCCTGAACCTTCTTGCATGCCAGACGCTCTCCACTCTCTGCAAGCTTGTTGCCATGGTCACGACTTGGTGCCAGCGATAACTGTGTGAAAATGATAGCAAGCTCAGGCCTAGTGGTACCGTGGTAGTAATGGAAGCAGTAGTGATGTAAGTGATACTACACAGTGGGAGTAAATAATAGAGGAGCACTAGGCCACAGCTGAAAACAGGGCAAAATTGATTTGAAGTGTAATTAAACAGTTTAGTGTGAAACACGCTCATGGTCACCATCTCATACTCCTAAAGCTTTTTGACACCTAGCCAAATGATTTTTCTTGAGATTCTCCCTGAAAGTAGTTTTTGTGTCAGAAAAGTAAGTTTATTCATAATAATTGCTTTTGGATTTGTGGGACACAGAATTCACACTGTAACTGCTTTGAAGCACAAAAGTGATTTAGAGCAGTGGTTCCCAACATTTTTTCCTTCAAGTCCCCCTTGCCTGTGTCCAAGACAAGCCAGGCCCCCCCAACCCCAACTCTTACCCGCACAGACGCACAAAAAGAATGAAGTGATTAATAACAAACTTCTATTTTCACAAATTAAACAGCGATTGTAGGTTTTTGTTTATACTCTTATACAATCACACACACACACACACCTTACATAAGGAATAAAGATAGACTTTCAGAGATGTATCAGCACCTCCTTCAGACGGTTAACGTAAACAGGGAAGTCGATTGATATTCACAGGCTCATCATGTTATTAATTACAATAAAAACAAACATCAATAACAATAAATAAGTTATATTTTACAAATATAATTGTGGTAACCTCAGTGCAGACAAAATTGTGCGCACCCCCTGCGATCTCTAGCGCCCCCCTAAGGGGGGCCTGGACCTCAGGTTAGGATTTAGAGAGTGATATACAGGCTAAAGTAACCACCACATAGGGAGGTTAGCTGTAACATGCTGTTAGTAGAGTAACAACAAGAACACTGTAGAAATAATCAGTTTCCCATCTTTTATAGGTGTGAGTATTGAACTGAACAGCTTTGCCTTAGTAAGAACTGCTGACAATATTTCCAAATAAAAATATTGTTCTTTAAAGCATAATTTTAAATGGAAATGACAATCCATCAAAATAAGAGAAATTATGTTTACAGAACTTGAAGAATTCAAAGGAAACAAATCTCTTGTTCATTCTTTAACAAAATGGCATTAATCATCTTTGACGTACTTCTACTAGTGTTTCACCATCCAACTGGTCACATTGCAGGAGCAGAGTGTTGATTACAGCAGTGGTTTTATACTTTTCTGTAAAACATGCATAATTTTGGTGTATTGTAAACTCCTGTAAAATTGTGTACATTGTAAAAAATGTGCCGAAATGTGTACATTGTAAAAAAACTTTCTTGTGAAACAGTTTTTCTCATTAAATTTTACAAAATATATTTAGTGACAATCAAAATGTGCACCTTGCAACCCCGTCACGCCCGTGTCTCGCACGCCATGACATCCCCGCCTGTGTACTAGGCCTGGCACTTCCCTCTCTTTTGGTTTCTCCTGCTCACCAGACTGCCATCCCCTGCTCTGTATTTGTCTCTCCCTGAAAATGTCCAGCCTGAACTGGAATCTGAACTTCTCCATCATGGTTAGTGTGTTTTCGTGTTTTGTTTGTCCATTTCTTTTTAAAAAGAGCAGTTAGAAGTAGTTTGCTTGGCCGTCACTCTTCAGCGTTAAAGACACTGATCAGGTCGACCAGGGCCTCTGTCCTCTGCTCTACGTTGACTTTCAAAAAAACTCTGTTTCTGTCTTGACCGTGTATCTGATGCAGAGTTCAGTGTCGCCTTTGTTTGCATTTACCGCCCAAACTCCTGAAGTGGAGCATCCGAAGTGCAAGTGCGTCGCTTTACATTGCCTAGCCAGCATTAGAACACTCTGTTAATACAAATAAAACTGATAGTGCTACTGATTAGGGATGCACAGTAATACCAGAATCATTATTGGTATCAGAATTAAAATTCCAGTAGATGTCACATCTAGGTTGTTTTTACAATCTACGCCTTACACTGTTTACAGATCAGCACTGGTATGTATGAAAAACTTTGGGTTTCATCATGGGGCCAGAACTCCCACACCAGCGCATCCTTACCACAGTATAGGTGTAAAGAGTTATGTTCAGTCTCATTAGCTTCCTCCTATCTGCCCTGTTACCCGCCTTGGAAGGTCTGGACCACGTCATGTGTCGTGTGCTTCTGCCTACTTTTGTGAATGCTGTCAATGTCACTCACTGAAAGAAAAATGTCTTCCTTGCAGAAAATGGAAACATCACGTGTTGAGAACAATTACACACTACAGTGAGCAGCTGTTGAGGTCATTTTCAGTTGAAAGATGTCCCCGTTATATCCACTCTCTGTGAATTGTTACAGCTACGGCCTGACTCTATTACATTTGTCATATGAACTTGTCACACATACAATGGTGGTCAACATCTGGGAATTCGTCCATTTAAAGAACAGGACAATGTTTAAAGTAACTTTTGGGGGGGCGCCTGGGCAGCAGTGTGTAGGAACAGTACCTTGCTCAGGGGTTCCTCAGTGGTGCTACTAGCAGTCCTGAGATTCAAAACCACAACCTTCAGATTACAGGGGCAACACACTAATCACCAGTTTTGAAAAACTGAAAAAGTTCAAGATTCTGAAGTGTTTCTTGGTCCCTTTTTAAATGTAAGCAAATTTGGGACACTGTGTTAAGACTTATGAACAAAAAATGGTTCATTTTTTGAGTCTCATTCTGTTCACTGCAGTGCATCTTCAGACGACTCTCAGGTGGACTGGGTCTACCCATCACCGGCTTTTACACAAATATGTGGAGTTTGAGTCACGCTGTCTTTAAAGCAGCGGGGAAAACCCAAGAACATCATGACATTTGTGAGTATATACAGTAGATTAAAGACTTCTTCCTTTTTTTAAAAAAAATTGTCTGATCATACAATTTGTATTGAAAATATTTTCTTAGAAAATAATTCAAAATGGAAGGATTTTCACGAATGGTCTTTATATTCAACCCCCCAGTATAGTTCTCAAACATTTACATCTTATGTGCTAACCTGACATTGACTTCTGGACTCTTACCTTTCAGCTTTGAGTTACAGTTCTGTCTCCTCAGTCGTCAAACGCCATTATTTACTAAAGGAAGCCTCTGCGAACACCTTTTCCAGATGTTGGGCATCACTTCCTCCGAACGTGACCTCAGAAATATAATGACTCTGTGGGGAGTCAGAATGAACTCTGAGGCCTCAGACATAAAGCAGCAGACGAGGGAATGCGCCGCTGCGGCTCTCTGCTGGGAGGATGTGGTTTATGGGTCAAGTGGATCGTGCGCAAGAATGATGCATCCAGAGGGAGGTCTTCTCCTTCACGCTCTTTACTTCTCTTTTATGTTCTGCTACTGATCCTCTGACTCTTTTGGCCTGCAACTCTTGCTGGCAACAAGCATTCTTTGGAGTAAAGCCATTGAAGTATTTTAAGCCATCATTTGACTGTAAATAAATGTTATTAACAATCTCAACAGAATGTAAAGGCTCTATCGCATTCTTTACTGCAGTCTACATCCATGCCAAGTGCAATGAAAGTAGATTGTTTAGAATGTTATTTAATAGTTTATTTTATTTATTTCTGAACAAAATTCTAGATATACATTTCTCATGATGATAATAATAATAATAATAATAATACAAATAATAATAACAAATATAATAATAATAATAATAATAATAATAATACAATAATACTACTACTAATAATAATAACAATAATAATAAAAACAACAACAACAATAATTATAATTATAATAATAATGAACAGTTGCAAAATCAGAAGCTGAGTAAGCAAAGTAAATGCAGCTAACAAGGTACATTTACCAGCTAAAGATGACCTACAAATTAAACAAGTTAACACACTGGTTTAAATTCAGAGGCTAAACCAACTGGTTACATCACAATGTTTCATTAAATACTTATATTTGAGTATATTTGGGGTTATTTCTAAAATGCTGTAAATCAGATTGTAGAACTGATGCAAAAATGTTTTGAAGAGAATAACAAAAGACGTAACACTTGTGTGTAAAAGCATGGTATACGTTTTAATCATAATATAGCAATGGTAGTTCAAGTGTAACAAGGTAATGAACGCAGCATTTTAGTGTTTTTGCTTCACACTGGATGTATGTATAATAAGGGAGTGAAGGAGGGTCAGGAGAAACACTATAACCCACCATAGGGACGCTGGCAATTGCATCACATGTGGCCGTCTCACATAGACGGGTAAGAAGTTTCAGTGTTCATTAAAATGATAGTAAACTATTTACTTATTCAGATTAGTCTTATATCTCCTTCCCAAACTGTAATTCAGAACCTGCATCTAAACCATTGGGAGAATGTTCTCTCATTAGAGCTGCATTATTTTTCTTCTTTTAATCCGATTACCTAACTGAACTGGTTAGCCTGCGTTATTTATTTCTAAACCCACTATATCCCTGAAAGCCGACTTTCTAATTTGATAACGGTTAGTACTCATATGTGGTGGAGGAGCTCAGTGGGTAGGATACTTGCGTCTGGACCAAGAGGTCATGGTTCGAATCCTAGCTTCAGCACCACCAATGGGTCCCTGAGCAAGACCCTTAACCCCAAGTTGCTCCAGGGAGACTGTCCCCTGTAGTTAGAGAATGGAAGTCGGTTCTAAAGTCGGTTTGGATAAAAGCATCAGCTAAAATGCCACAAATGTAAATGCAATGCTTGTCTGTATCACTGGCTTGTTTTACTTTTGTCTGTCAAGAGTCTATTTCTTTTAAATGTAGAGAAAGCTCAAGTCAGCAGACTGCAATCTCACTGCCTCAGTCCATTCTCTGCACCTCCTACTGCTCCATTTACATGCCAGGACCAGTGTCTCTCTGGGGAGACATGCTTCTCATGCATCATGTTATTTACCAGGCCTCATTATCAGCGCTCTGGAGCCTGGGGATTTGTCCTTTTGAAATGGAGACTTAATTTAACCAGGAGGGGTGACAGGGAGACCATTTGCTCAAGCGAGTCTGTTCCAGGAGACTGGACTGTATCATTCTCTCAATTCTAAGCACGCTAATTTGATGTTTACAGCTACTTAAAATAAACAGCTATTACTATTAGTAATGTTAGGGCTCGAACACAGTCAGTAGACATGGTGGTGGAACTGAAGACTGCAAGCTATAAAAAGTGGAACAGATTAAAAACTGAAGATGAAGATATTTGAAATATTAACAGTATAATTATAATAATACATATAACAATCCAACACCATTCTTCAGCAGCATCACTCTTAATGTCTTTTTAGCGAAAGCTCAATTGTTGGACAAAAGACAAATATGTTTTGCTTAGTATGTAAGACCAAGGGCTTAAAACATGAGAATTATTTGTATTTAGCCATTGGCTGATCTGCGATAGTAAGTGTTTCACATATATTTCTAGAAACAACAGTCTGTTCTCTGCCTCACACTCTCCTCTTTCTGCCTTTTGCCAGCTCAGTGTTTTTCTGGCCTGCTGCTTTGTGTCCTGCAGAGAGGTAGTGCTCCTCTGAGTCACAGCTTCTGAGGCGGATATGACTCGCCTCTTTTCCACAACCTGGGTGAGGCGAAACTAGAGAAAGACTGCCTTTTATAAACCCCACAGCCTCTGCAGTGAGCATCACTCTTCTCTGGAGGCGCCTCACACGCCCTCTTGTGGTGAACACTGCAAAACGACGTGGCCTGTGAAAAGTGGGCTTTGTGGGTGTTTATAATTGAATCCTTTTTGGTAAACAGCCATAATCAGTGTGTTTGGTTTGCACTGACAAAGCCAGCATATCAGTTCTGGATCTGGATCAGTTTCCCACAATTAGAGGGCAGATATTTAGTAAACTCTGCCATGTCTATATAATTAATAACACTCAGACTGGTCAGTTTTTGGTACACACCACCTGCACTGGTGTGCAGTTAGAGCTTGTAGCAAGTTTTACTGATTCTTTCTCCTTTCGTTAGTGCTCCATAGAGCTGCCCTGGGTGTTCTTGAGCGGTGCACCTCTTAATGTACGTTTACATTTTTGCTTACGGCATTTAGCAGACGCTCTTATCCAGAGCGATGTACATCAGTGCTTAAAGTAGTCCACTAATGTTCTTAAAACCTGTAAAGCTATACTTAAATCAACAACAGCTATTTAACCAAGTTACTGCTAACTAAGAAAAACACCATAACAAACCCTGTCAAAGAGAAAAAGCAAGTAATGTATAAGTGACACTAATGTGTGTTGTACCAGCAACACTTCTACCTGTGCCACTCACACAACCATGCTGTTTTATATTGGTGCCAATGCTGTTGCAAATGACCCACTAACCAAATGACCAGTGATGATTGGATTACGGTGTAACTGTAAAGTGTAAAGATAAAGTGAGTGTGGAAGTATAAGATGTTTTTGAACAGTTATTCTTATTTCTGGACAACAGTGTTTGTAAAATGTGTAATACGGCTCTTAACCCATAAGTCTAACTATGAAGGTTTGCAGTGGAGCCTCGTTTTCAAGCGACAAGGCCTTCAAAAAGAGGAACATTGGAGAAGGTGAGCAGTGTGTCTTACATGGTGAAGCTTGTGCTGCCGTTTTGTCACTGCAAAGTCAGGGGACTCATTCACAGCCCATGAAGCTGCAGTCTGCTAGCAGAGCTGATTACTGCAGCCTTGCTGCTCGATTCAGAGAGCAGCAGTCTGCCTCTCTTGGGCAAAAGAAAAAATTACCACAGTGCAGTATTAGCTGTCAGGGCCCATTATTCTGTGCCTTTCGGTGCTCAGAGGAAATTCTGAACGTAATAGAACAGAGATTGGAATGACTAGAACCATGTGGGCTAACATCATCATGTCACTTAGTTATTATACTAATGATTTAAAAAGTCGTTCAGTGGAGCTCAGGGAGGAGCTCAAAGAGAATTAGAAACACATTATTGAAATCATTTCAAACAGTCGCCATCAGTTGTAGGATTAGCTGTTACAGGCAAAATATTTCAGAAAGCTCAGGATCAAATGTCTCACTGACTGAGTCTTTATACCCTTTCCTAAATATGCCTTGATAAAGCATTGACTGTAAAATATGGCAAAAATAACAGAAAACAGCACCTTGAGGCACATAAAGAACAACTTCCCTTAGTCTTTAGTTAGCAGCCATTTCTTTCTGCGTGCATGCTGGTCCGCTACAGGGCTCCCTGCACTTCAAGAGACTCTGAGAAAAAGAAAGGTGGGAAAACAAGAACAAAGAGATGAGTACTTTGCATTCATAATAATAATAATAATAATAATAATAAATACATTTTGTTTATAAGAAGTTAACCCAAAATAAAAATGAAATAATAGATAAATTAAATTAAGAAGGGTTGCTCAGATGTTCAGGGAGAGCGTTCCACATTGGGGACCTTAAGCACAGTTAGTTTAAGCCGCTCTCCACTGATACGGTGGGCCAGCTGAATAGCTTTAGGCATGATGGCTGGTGGCCGGACAGCTCTTGCCTTCGTGGCCAGTTCCTTCCGGGGCGCCTTACCAGCGGTGGATCTGCAAGCTGTCTGTGTCACGTCCCGAGCCTGCTCAGCATGAACATGTAGACCACCAACGCGGACCGACATTTCTGTTAAACTTTATTTAAGAAAAACAAAGAAACTGAACAAAAACCAGCACGTGGGCCAAAACATGAAAACAAAAGAGAACAGTTC
>JBBJLR010088268.1:0-10432 GCA_037577145.1 Brachypetersius gabonensis | reverse complement strand
CTTCATCAACGCCGCTATCCCTTCATCAACGTCGCTATCCCTTCATCAACGTCGCTATCCCTTCATCAACGCCGCTACCCCTTCATCAACGCCGCTATCCCTTCATCAACACCGCTATCCCTTCATCAACACCGCTATCCTTTCATCAACACCGCTATCCTTTCATCAACACCGCTATCCCTTCATCAACACCGCTATCCCTTCATCAACACCGCTATCCCTTCATCAACATCGCTATCCCTTCATCAACATCGCTATCCCTTCATCACCACCACTATCCCTTTATCAACACCACTATCTCCTTCATCAATACTACTATACCTTCATCACCACTATCTAGTTTTGCACATTTTCTGTTCCTAAGAGTTTAAACTGTTTTATTCTGATGGTAAACATACTTCGCCCTGCAGTAGCCTGGCTCTCCGCCCAGTGTGAGTCCCTGCCATTGACCCCGGGATAGGCTCTAGGTACCCGCAACTTTAGTAAGGATTAAGAAAATGAGTGAGTGAGTGAGCGAGAGGGTAAACACACTTTCAGCATGCTTTTAAGGCTCTTGTCTTTATGGCTGATGTTGTCTCACAGACACCTTCTAATGTATACCTCACACCTAAACTGAGCAGAATGTGTAATAATATCTCCAACCCTCCATGTTCTGCACGGCCCACCTAAAAATACATATCTATGAGAGAGAAAAGGGCATATACTGTGGATTATGACAGACAGATAGCTAGATAGCTAGACAGATAGCGTGTTCTGCAGCAGCTACACTGGATTCAATTAAAAATTACGAATCAGTTATAAAATTCTTCTCTATACATTTAAGGCCATCCAGAAGCTCGCTCCTCCCTCCTGTCTGATTTTATTCCCATTGCCACTCCCTCTCGCTCCCTCAGATCATCTTCTTCTATCCATCTTAATGTCCCCTCTGGTCACTATGGAGGGCATTTTGCAATCCTGCCTCAAGCTTTTGAATTCATTAACCCCAGACATTAGAAATATCAATTGTTTTTAGTCCAAACTAAAGACGCACTTGTTTAAAATCGCAAATTCAATTTAATTTCCTTTGCTCTGTTGTATTTGTACTGTATTTGCTTTTTATTGTCCGTTCTTACTTTTGTAAATTTGTATGGTGTCCTTGAGTATTGTGAAAGAAACCTATAAACAAAATGTATTATTATTATTATTATTATTATTATTATTATTATTAGATAGGCAGACAAACAGACAGACCGACAAACAAAGAGTAGTCAAGTATACAGATGAGTGATAGTTTGGCAGATAGTGATGTACTAAAAGGGTAATGTAATGTAATGTTATAGATAAACACTGCAGTCTTGTCATGACTTGACCGTTTGAGGTGTCTTTTCTTGGCTCGCATTTGGTCTCTTGATAAAAGAGGTTGAGTATTTGAGAGACACAGGAGCATCGCCGTCAATCCAGTGCCGTTCACTTCACGGCAGTCATGTATCCATCTGAGAATCGATTTTATTTTTTTGCTGAACCTATATCAAAAAAGCAAGCTGTTCCACAAACCACTCTGAATTCAGCTTAATACAATGTCACTATTTTTCAGGAAATACAATTGTATGAAATACAGTGATGCATTTGGAGCAAAACGTGCTATCGACTCAAGAAAGCTGAGAAAAGCTTTGCTTTTTGACACCTTGTTCAGTGAATTTGTGTTCTGCACACAAATCATGTGTGAAAGCTTTTTTTTCCCATAGCATACATGGACTAGTGTGGCATTAAATTGCAGTGGATAACTTGCCTCAGGTCGGTTGTGATGGCTCAGTTGGCAGATGCGTGGTCCTGCAATCTCCAGCTCCTTGGCCGCATTCCTGGAGCTCTGCAGTGAGATCTCCATCCCCATGAGTTCCTTTTCATGAAAGTCATGAAAATGAACTCCGCTGTCACTTGAACAAGCTCGTTATTGCATCACATTTTGTTATTGTATCACACTGGGATGTATTCTGAGAATGGAGCTGAGCAATTTATATCTTAGCTACGGTCTTACTTATTTTCAGCATGTTGACTAAACCGATCCATGCAGCTCCTTGAAGCACATCGAGGAATGAACTAGCTCAGTATTCTGAATGACTGGCTAACAATATAACAGTTCAGAGATTAATCATAAGAATCTTCATTAAAACCTTTGTATTTTTTCACAGTTAAACATTAATATAAATAAGTGTTGATAGGCTGTCTTGCTGTGTTTAAAAATCCCTTCAACTGCACCATCTGTCCATTAACACCACTCTCTCTTCGTCACTGAGCAGCATGAGTCGATGAGCTCTGTATTCTGTATGAATCGAGGATATGGATAAAACTCATTAAAGATGGTTGAATGAGCAAAAAACATTAAATGAATTTAAGTAGCCATTTTAGAATGTACAACAAAAACCTAAAACCAATAAAAGTACATATATAGTATGCAGTTTTACAGTGAAAGATTAGTGGCTCATTTAAAAGTGATCAGATTAGCATGAAAACATTCTGAAAGCAGACTTAAGACTTAAGTATGAATACTGAGGTGGGTGTATAGGTGCAAATGAGCAAACCTTATCCTTAACAAGGATTGGGGGGGTTGCTTTAGCTTCTCCCAGGGGTTATAGGGCAAAAGGTGGTGGCAGCACCACCCCTGTAAATACATATTGTTTAATATTTAGTGATAAGTTGTTTCAGCACAGGTAACATTATTTGTAGCAGCGATACCAGTGTAGGACAGTAGTAAAGTAATATTTAGGAAAAAGGAGGTTATTGATATTTTGTGGGCTGTTTGACAAATAAACAGAAATGTAAGTGGATATTTTATTACAATTCTCTGTTGTGTAGTGCTAACTGATTAGGATGATGAAGACATCATAATGATTAATGCGTGAGGTCAATGACCTGGGGAATGCAGGTCCCCCCTATACTGGTGTATTGATGCCCTGTATATGCTTTAATTCCTTTTGGTGACTAAATCTGTTGCCATGTGGTTGCTGTAAGCCGCAAAGCTGAGCATGTGGGCGTTTGTGCTGTGAAGTGGCGAAATGAGCGTGGCTAGTGAAAAACTGTAAGTCTCATTGTTGTGGAAATTATAGTGCATGTGAGGTCTTCTGCAGGCTCGATAGTCTCGTCAGATGCTTGTGTCTTTGGCCCTTCTCTTTAAGCTTTGTATCTCCACAGGAAAACAACAAAAACAGCAAGATTACTGGCTGAAATACAAGTGACTTAATTCCAAATGGTACTGTGATAGTACTGAAATAGGAGGAGATCATAGACAGACAGAACACAAGCCTCTTTGCTTTTTTTGGTTAAAAATAGAACTTCTGGACCTAATTCTATGTTCCATTCCATCTCACGAACATCTGTCCCGGGACCTCCTGATTTATACATTAAGCACTGCGAGTAAGTAGTATGTATGTTCATAAGTGCATGAGAACACTGATGGACTAAGATAAAGTATGCATGAGTTGCAAGATATAAATACCTTGATATAAATTAAATACGAAAAAAGTGTAAATGTCAGTGTCCTAATTATTCCAACATGGGGCAGATGTGCCATTTAGCACCAAAGGCCTATTGTAGCACTCCCTGCTGCAACATGGTTGTTTCAGACTAGAGCTAAAGGTACTCCACTATCGGATTGTGCGCTCATGTAGTGGATGAGAGTTATTATCCACGATAGGTAGCATCTCAGCCAGCATCCTCCCCTGAACAACAAGACCCAGGAAGTCCAGCTTGTTCAGTTTCTTAGTATTCCCAGCCTTTGGCACACTGCTACAAAGAAGATTGCCTTCTCTGCCACTGATTGGTATAAAATGTTTATATTGTGACAATTCCAGATACACCCTTGGTACTTGTAGCTATCCATTCCTTCCTCCAGGATAGAGATAGGAGACCTGGAAGATCAATTTGTTCAGTTCCTTAGTATCCCCAGCTTTCGGAAACATTGTTGCAAAGAAAAGTGCAATCTCTAGCACTAATTGGTAGAAAAGGCTCATATAGTGTCTTGTTGAATGACCTGAATTTACTCAGGAGATTGAGTTTTCTTTGCCCCTTCCAGTAGACTGGTTCAGTGTTGTGAGGATACCTACAGCTATCCATCACATCCACCTCCTCCCCCAAGACAAGAGATGGGGGTCCTGGAAAGTGTTCTACCCATTCCTCTGCCTTTTCCAGGTTGTTTCCATTTGCAGGTTGATTCTCACGCATCACTTGACTAAAGTGCTGATGGTAGACCAGTACTCAGACTCCTGGGCATCACCTATCCAAGAACATCGGTGGCATGTCTCTGTCGTGTACATGAAATCATGTACAATGTGAACAGAAATACAGTAATCCCCTGCTTTTCGTGTGGGTTATGTTCCAAGAGCACCTGCATATAGTGAAAACCGCGTTGTGTTTTGGTAAAAAAAAAAAAAAAACAACACTATTTTTATAGTGTAAACCCAAATTCTGCCCCCAAATCTGCTCCCAGAACACTTTAATTTTGGGTGAAAATGTAAAGGTAAAAAAATAATCAGAATCAGAAAACTTTAGTGCTTATAAACTATTAGCGGTTAGCATTAGCAGCGTGCGTCAAGCGAAAACAAAACCCTCGTACACAGAAGAAACACTGAAATAACTCTCTACCCATGTTTAGACAGGGCACAGTCATCCAATCTTTCTCTTGGTCTTCCCCAAGTGGAAGGTGGAATCCACTGGTTGATGGTCTTCTGTGTCGTGGTTACTGGATGTCTTCCTGAGCACTGGGTGTGTTCCAGATCCTGAGAAATGGTGAGGTCCCAGAGCTCAAGAAGCCATCCAGTAATTTACAAATCTTACCCAAGACAGTGTACACCTCAGCCACTAGCTGATAGTGTTCCATGACTGAGTGACTCTGCTCGGGTACTGGATGTCTTCCACAGCACTGGTACCAAACCCGTTCTCAGACTCAGGTGGAACCGGCACTGTAATTCTCCACTAAAGACCTTCAGGCTAATGCGATCTGTCCTCAACAGCCTTTCTTTGGAAGAATCATGGTGTGAAGATCTGAAAGTAGCAGGACCCGTGGTGTAATCTCCAAGAGTAGAGGAGGATAGCCGTTCAAAATTCTGAAGTGGGATGTGGGCTTCCAGAGCAGTAACCAGAGATCTAGTGCGACTCCCTTGTTCGGTTCACTTATCCCAGGCTGTATGTCCCTCACATCGTCTCCCACAAGCCCTAAAACCTGTAATCTGCTTTGTTCCGCTCCACACTTCCCTGCTTTTGTTCTCCTGTTGCTCGTCCTTCAGCATTTTCCTGTATCGATCTTTGCTTTTCTTAATTTTCCCCTTTAATTCTGTCTGCACCCACCTTATCTCCTCCTAGTCCCCAGCTGTGAAGAATCGCTTTTTCTTACGCAGAGGTGCCTTCAGATCAGGGTTTATTGATGAGAAAACAGTGGACCACTCGATTGGAGATGTAGACGTTGCCTACACAGAATTTATTGTTCTGTGAGATACAGTCGGCCAAGATGTCTTCTCCATTCTGTCAGGACTGGTTGTTTATGGACAGCTGGTGTGTAGCAGCCAGTAAGGAGGACCAGACAAGTGTGAAAGCCTGCTGGGATCTGCTTCTGGAGCCAAATTCCTTATATTTCCATCAATTCTTCAGTAACGTCCCCAAGCTTGTCCATCTTATGAACCAGCACAATCTTCCCACCCTGCATCACCAACTCTTCCTCTTAGCTCCAGGGATTTTCGGCGAGTCTCCAGACAACAAGGGTAGTTTGCTCATCACCAGCAGCTTCTCAATATAAACACTGTTGTATAAACAATGCGTTTGGCTTCCATGGTGGCTCTAGACTTTGGGTTGAGAGGTTTTGAGCCAAGACACTAGAACAGTGTTCTAAACATCAAGCAGATGTTAGATGTGTGAGGTAAAGACCTCAATAAGCAATAAACAAGGTCCTGAAGAGCCTGAGGGGGGTTCACTTAGGGGTTATGCAAATACAAATAACAAATGACACAGGTCAGCAGGTCAAAATCATCATGTATGAGTTTCTGTGGGTTCTGTAGTGTTTTTCATGCTGATTTCAGATCTGTGTTTAGTTTTTCCTGCAGGTACAGTGTTTGTGATGAAACTAGTTCTATACTGCATGATAGTTGGTATAATGATCATATAATAATCATATGCTGAGCGTTTTTGAAGAAACAGTGGTAGCTGACTGACACTGATCATTATATCTATGCCACAGTGTGGCCTATCTGACTTCACACTGAACATATTGAAACAGTTCCTTGACTGGTGCTGCGATTTAATAAAAACCGCATGCAAGTTTATTGCAGATCTAACAATTCAAAAAGTTGATGTGACTGAAAAAAACTGAGAGCAGATCTCAAATCAGCACGGAAAACTGGTTTAGAAAAGTATGTTATGGTTTCTGATGATTACAAACATTTTTGAATTATTCGTCATTGTGTGTAAAATCCATTCAAATCCTGCCTTTTTCTTCTTTTTTTTTAAGGAGAGCGGGATGGGTTAAAAAAATGTTCTCATGTTCATCATGGGACATGAGGGTGTGTCTGAGATACAGCTCACTAATCTGCTCGCCACTTGTGTCTCTTGGTGTTCTAGTTCGGCCTGTAACACAAAGCGAAGGCAAACAATCCTCGCCCATTAATCTCTGTCATGGACAAGTGAGTTGTTCCTCTATCTAAAACTTTATGGGTCAAAACACCACAGTTACTCCTCGCAGGGAATTTGTCTCATGCTGAGCTTACTGGAATCACTTCACTGAATATGAAATACCCATGAAGGCCGCTGACACTACATTAAGACTTTCTATATTAAGTAATTATGACTTTTTTCCATCCATTCTGGTGGAGTAGATTAGCGAAATACCTTCCTGCACTATCACTGAAATTAGCTGTCCAGACAGAAGACCCAATGTGGTTACGCTTGTTAACTGTCCTTAAGTGACCTGAAGGCATGAGTGTATGCAGGTTTTTGGGAAACTCAGTGTGCTGGTGTGCCCAGTATTCAAGGCTCCAGAGATTGTGTTTTATTAATTACGATTTTGTTTCATGCTATGGAGCTCTATGTAGAATTAGTCCTCTATCAGATATTCAGTTAGCATGTTCAGCATATAAAACATGGTGGTGTTTTACAAATCTGGCTCAGCTACTGTCCTCTAAAGGGGGTTCTCCACTGACTGGTACCAGCTCGGTTCGGTTCAGTTTGGTTCTACTCTGTTGAGTTTGATTTTGGACCTACAATTTTCCACTACAACTGGTTGCTATAGCGACCAAACATTCTGAGCTGCAGCACGAGCGGAGCACTCTAAGCTGAGGTAAACAACCCAGCATCATTACAATCACCAGCATGGATGAAATCAGAGGGGTTTTATTTCTTATCCTTGGTTTGTTGCTGTTTGCCACAAAATAGAGACAATTGGCATAAAGAAGCAATATTACGCTAATGCTAACGTTCAGTCAACAACACTGGCATAACCATAGCGACCATCAATCTGTAACCCGTAGGGAAATTTCATTTATATGGAGAGAGGACTTTTATTCAGACAATTAATACTGTAGGTCGCCATGATTATTGACGCTAGTGTCTCGCGAGAGCATCAGAAGCCTTGTTTGGTCTCGTTTGAGACGCGCGGTACCATTTAAGCAGCACTGATTTGCGTGGTGCTGAGAACCTCACCATCAGGAGAAACTGTACCACGAAAGGATTTTCTAGATATGCTGCAAACAGGGAGTCAGGAAGAAGAATAAGTTGTGGGAAGCCACACATTATTCGGTGCCCTGTTGGAAGGATCGTGCTGGTAGGAGTTCCACTGTTTTTTCCCATTTATGCTGAACTTGAGATGACTGAGTTTTAATGGTTTAAATGTGTGGTGAATAGATGGTGGAACGGAAAGGGGAGTGCACGTGGAGTGGTGAGTCTGGGTCCCATAAAGTATTGAAAGGACTGCTGCTATCAGGTACAAGTTTTATGATTTTGGTTTTAGATTTTATTGGTGAATAAAGATTTGTGATTGATTTTAATGTTTGTACTTATAGAACTGTTTCTGAGCAGAGGGTGGTAACAGCCACTGTTTTCTCCACTGTTTTCTTTACAGTGTTTGGTGCCATGGTTTCTCCTTCTATTGTTTTTGTATGCATTTTCTGTGGACCTTTTAGATTGGTTTGAGGTTGAAACTTACAACTGGGTGCCTGAAAGTTAGTGTGAGTGCATTTGTAACCTCTAGTGCACTGCACTGTCTTAAAATGGCCTTAAAAAGGCTACCTACTGCATATCTACTGGCTCTCCTATTCACCTTTGCCTGTGGTAAACTTTATTGTTTGCGCTGTGTGGGGTTTGTGTGGTTTGGATTTCTTTAGTTCATGAGGGGTTTATTTTATTTAGTGTTGTGTAAGGTGTTTTTGATTTATTTTACCACCACCCAGTGATAGGAGAATGCCATGGGTGTACCACCAAAACTATGATAGACGTTTGCTGAGTGCCTGTTAATGCCAAACTAGCAGAAGAAAGAGAGTAAGAGAAATATATGTTGCCAGAATCTGTTACCTGCTCCATACTGCTGCTGTTGTAGGGTACTAACAGTAGGGTACAGCACGAGGGTAACAAATCAGTAACTTCCAATATGTACATGTCATCATTTAGTATCGGTTCAGCACGCTTGGAACATTTACATTTACGGCATTTAGCGGTAGCTCTTATCTAGAGCAACGTACATCAGCCAAAGTCATACCAAGAATGGTACCGGGTACCAGTTACCAGATTTTAATGATTTAGAGAAAAAGTGAGTAGAGTTGAACCAAACCGAGCTGGTACCAGTCAGTGGAGAACCCCCATAAAACACAGAATCGTCTGCTTGCACTATTGACTACTGAAATGCTCATTCATGTCATTTTAGCTCATCATTTCATCACCAAATGACATATTTTGAAGATTTTTTACACAGAACAAAGTACACATCATCTATAGCAGCGGCCTCCAATTTTATATGCACCACAAAACACTGTTTTTAGTTACAACTAAAAACAGAGGTTTTTTTTTTTTACTCATGTTTGCTAGCTTGTGGGCTAAATGTTTGATGAACCGTATCACATGACCGAGACAAACATCTTTCAGACTCTGATAACTTTCTGTGCGACCCTGTACCAAATGGACCTCTGGTCTACAGCTTGCACATGCAAATTTTAGTGAACAATTTCTATAGCCTGAAAATGTATTCTTTTTTATATGTGAATCCAGCAAGTAAAAGCAACTGCATAAAAGGGAAAGAAGTGGGTTTTTTGTTGAGGATGCGTACAGTATTTTTTTACTTTAAAATGTGCCTAACCTTCTTTCACAAAATCTCTGCATTTTCACTGAACAGTTACTGAACTCAACTGTGACCTTCCTGATCCCACAGTTCAGTTCAGTTTAATTATTGCAAAGAGTGTGTCCAGCACTTCGATGCAAGGTCATATAAAAGCACAGCACCAGTCGTAATTAATAAATGCTTCTGTGAACAGTGTACCATCAGACTGTGCTGAAAGGGCGAGTAAAAAATTTCTTATGAAATGAGTGAAAATTACTGTTCTTTCATTTTGTTAGAGAGGTAAACAGCCCTAAACCACCTACCTAATATTGTGCAGGTTCCCCTCATGCCCCAAAACAGCTCCACCTCATGGCATGAGCTCCATGGAAGAAGGTAGTCAGATCAGGCCACCTTCTTCCATTGCTCCATGGTCCAGTTCTGTTAATTTTTGGACCTCCCGGTGGTGAGCAGGGGTCAGCAGGGGCTCTCTGACTGATCTGCAGCTACATAGCCACTCACTCAGCAGGGAGCGTTGCACTGTGTGTTCTTTGCAGTTCTTCAGCAGTTTGTTCTCCAGCAGATCTTCTGTGGGATCAGAACCAGGCGGACTTGTCTTCACTCTGCACGACCATCACTGAACCTCGGAGGTCCATGACCCTGTCTCCGGTTCTCCTTCATTGAAGCACTTTTGGTAGGTTCTGAGCCCTGAACGCCAGGAACCCCCACATGACCTGCCGTGTTGATGTTAAGACATCACAGTCTGGTTCTTCAAGTGTCTCAAATCTCTACATTTACTTTTACTGCTTCCAGCATCAATAGAGGTGCCACTGAAATGTCATTTAATTCATCTGTCAGGGAGTTAAATCCATGATTACTAGTCTTTTTTAAATAAAGTAAGATTACTTCTCTGCATTCCTACAAATAAAGGTCTAGGAGTTTTTGAGGAGGACATTTGATACCCAGAGAACATTTAAATCGAGTGTAAACAGCCATTTCTGTTCAGTGAGGGAATTTTAGTTGGATCAGAAACTCTAGGAGCAGTGATACCACTAAATGGGCCTCCAGGACCAAGAGTGGGAAAAAGTGCTAAGGAGCACTTTTAATCACTGAAGTGAATGTAGTGCATATTACATAAGCATTGTGAAACAGCTTGTAAAGATCGGAGAG
>JBBJLR010088257.1:0-10433 GCA_037577145.1 Brachypetersius gabonensis | reverse complement strand
TCTCTCTCTCACACACACACACACACACACACACACACACACACACACACACACACACACACACACACACACTCTCTTTTTGTCTCTCTGTCTGTATGTCTGAGTGTCTCTCTGTCTCTCTATCATTCTACCCAGCCATCCATCCATCCATCCATCCATCCATTCATCCATCCATCCATCCATTCATCCATCCATCCATCCATCGCATATCTTAAAGTACTTTTTCCCACAGCACTGTGTAGGCACCCTCCAAAGCAATTCTATGCATGTAGTCATTGCTTCCAGCTTTGATGTCATAATTTACTCCAATGAGAGTCTAATTAGAGGCTGGCTATCCTCTTCATCCATATGCTTGTCCTGAAAACCAACATTTCTGTGGTCTGCTAATTACAAGACTGGCTTCTATATTTGTGCAGAGTACAACCAATGCCATGCCAATAGTAATTTTCAAGGGGGGCGGTCACAAGCTGATTCAGTTGAAACCTAAACCGCTTCATATGTGAACTGAGCTCAACATAACCATTTTGTCTAAACCAAGCACTACAACAGAAGCATGGGTGTCTATATGTTCTGTTCTGCTTATTCATATTTGCTTTCTTTCTGCTTTTCTAGGACTGTCATACAAAAAACTTGGTGGAGATATTGCACACGCAGCTTTATATATATATATTCCCCTTAAGTAACTAAAGTTTAAACAAAATGTAGTGACCAGTTTGGCCACAGTTTTCATCTGCCTTTTAAAAAAGTATATACTGTTATGATGCCAGCTTTGTGCAATAGGTTTGAAAATCTATTTCAAAGATGAAATTATAACCCCTGTTTTAGATGGGAAAGAACTTCATTTATTATCCTGCCTCTTTATTTGTCAGTGAGATTTCATTTTCCGCTTGGTTCAAATTTGTCGACAGCTCCATTATTTTACAATGCCTTTAGAACCATTCGCCTCATACACAAAGTTGGCGAGGCTACACACAGTAGATTGCATAAAAAGTTGTAGTTTTTGTAAATCAAATGTTAAATTCAAGAACACATTGGCAAAAGAGAGCAAAAGAAGTGAGAAGTGAGTAAGTCTCAGTGAGAAGAGCCAGAACCCCATCAGGTGGATGGATGGATGGATGGATGGAGAGACAGACAGACAGACAGATAAACAGAGTTAGAGACAGACAGACAGACAGTGATGGACATGTACAGGATATGCCCTGGCAGGGAAAGGAAAATGAACACGTATATTTTTGTTCACCGAAGTACACCCAAATGTTCATCATGGTACAAACAATGTAGATTTCCAGTGTTCTTGATTTTTTTTTCTTTTTTTTAACCTTAGATTAGTTTAAAAGCACTGGGGAAATATGCATATTTGTAATTTTTACTATCTAGCATTTTGAATTAGAAAAATGAAACAATTAATTGGATCTTTACACCATTTAAAGGTTCTTTACACTTGATTGATGCATCAATGAAGAGCTGAAAAGTAATGAAAAGTTCTTGAGAGGATTTACAATAATTCTGCTGTGGCATCATTCCAGATCCCTTTTTGACATCATTATTTTTGAGAGAAATAGTTAAGAAGCTAATTATGAGTCATGATAGACATTGGAGCAGGATGTGATGACTATTCATTAAAATCTTTGGGGCATCCAGGTGAGACTTTTCATCGCAGCAGGAGGGTGAATGGCACATGCTAATGGATCCAAAGTGGTCAGACAGGTCCAGCAAGCGGGAGGATCCATAACAGGAATAGTAATTTGTTTGCCTTCATTTGAGACAGTGTTATAAGGTGAAGGTTGGACGTGTGTAAATTATATATTAAATCTGTAATGATTATGGTGCACAGCCCAAGCAAATCCTCACAGTGGCTAAAGGGGAGTTTTCCCTGTGCCCTGAGTGCAGGTACAACCCTGCAGTCACTGTTGCATTAAAGATGGCCTTGAAACAATTCCATGACTCTCGCCTTTTCTCTTCTATTCATTTTCTTCATCCTTTCTTTTCATTCTGTCTGCTTTCTCTCTCCTCCTGTTCTCTTTCCCTCTTAACCCTCCTGCTCTGCTACCTGCCGTGCCAGCCAGCTGTCTCCTTCTCTTTGCTCTCCCGTTGCTCCCACACAACAGATTTCACTACTGCTTGTACATGCACTGCTGTGTGCACAAGCACAAAACATTTTAGGACTAGTCAGAAGGGTTTAACGTTAAGAGTTGCTGAATGTGTTGTAAAAAGGAACCAAGTAAATACAGTCATATCTTAAAGTTCAGGCACTCTTGGTCAAATGACATGTTTTGTTGGTTATTTGAAGTGAAAAGAGTACACAAAGAACACTCTCCTACACATTTTAAACAATGAATTAATCATATTAAGTAAATAAATATGGACAATAAAATATGGCTGTGTAGGGCACAGTTTATGTTTAGTATTCAGTTTGTTTCCAGTATGTTAAACCCAAAAGTAAATAATAAAATGTAAATAGAAATTGTACTTTTGAGAACAATGCCATATTTATATTTTCCATGGACAGGATAATTTATTTTCAATTAGAAAGTCAACAGAATATGACATTTCAGATTTTTTGTAACTATAAATCATGGTGCAGTTGATACTGACATATCACTATTATTAGACCCTGAACGCCAGCACTGGATTTGTTGCTTCTTCTCATGTAGTTCAATGACTCTTTAAAAACATCACTTTTAGACATGGTTATGTTAAGCTTCTGTTGAAGTATGAACTGAACTACCATGACAAAACTAAGGAATAGTGCTTCCTATCAAAATGACAAAACTAAGATTTTCCCATTATCCCCTAAACATAGTCAGTTATCTGAAACATGTTTATAATTTTCTCTATACACACTACGGTAAATTATTTTGTCAGCTGGACTGGACTATGCTTAATTAGCTAAATTCCAAATTGAAAATGAAATTCAATGAAACTGAAAAATCAGTTTAGCTTAAGAAATCAAAGGTCTACAATATTTTTTTAATGAAACCACACGTCATACAGTGAACAGTCTGAGACTGCTCATCAATACAGAATACAGTTTCTAGGTATTTTTTCACCCCTCAACACCCCTGGAAAAAAAAGTTTTTTTCAACAGTGTTTACATCAAGCCTGGCAATGTGAAAAGCCTGATTCTGTGTTCCTTTAACCATTTTTTGTGTGGATTTGGACATATGCCATTACTCTTCTGCTGGTAGATGTAATCACAACCCAGTTTTAGCCTTTTGGCAGAGGAAGCCAAATTTTCTTTTAAAATCTCCTGGTACTTCATGAAGCCCATGCTGCCATGTATCCTAATCAAGGAAAAACAACCCAAAAACAATACAGATCCTCCACCATAGGTAACAGCTGATGTTTTCTGCTGTCCATCCTTTTATGCCGAACTCACCTTGTTTATTTTTTTTTCAAAAATCCTATTTTGCTGCCTAGTTCCATTTAAATTTCCAATAGCTTCTTGTGAAGCTTTGGGAATTTTTAAATTGTGAATTTTTAATTATGCATGTGATTAGATTATATGAGAGTTTCTTCTAATAAACCTTAAAAAACTATTTGATAGAGGTGACATCAAACAGTAGCTTTGGAAACTTGGTGATACCAGGATACTGCCATCTACTGCAAATCTTAAGCTGTGATCTTTGGAGAATTTCTTCATTTCTAACCACTCAACTACACTTGTATAAAGACATCTTTAGTACTGTACTCAGTTACTAAACTGAACATTCTAACCACTGCCCCATTCAAAGATATGGACATTTTCATCCACACCATTGGCCTATTTCAGAAGGTCAGCAATATAGTTTTGTCTAATTTCTTAGTGTATTCATACATTTCCCTCAAAATCTCCAATGAATGAAGGAAATTTGGCCTCTGTGTTGTATCAAATGCACCCCAAGTTTACATATCTGTCTGTTAACATGTAAGTGAGTTTCTATATCTGATTCTGACTCTTGTTCTGATTAACTTCTTCAGATGGCATCAGCATTACTTCAACAGACAAATGAGTCACACAAACTAGCCAATGATCACGGCTCATTTGCAACTCAGAATATTTAATAATATCATCATAATAATCAAACCAATGCAATCCAGCCACAGAATTGCCACCACCAGTGGCAATTCTGCAGCTAACATCTTTTTGTCTGCATGCATTTGCAGATTTCCTGTCATTGTCACTTTGTTTCTTTATATCTCTTTATTTTTTGGATGTCTCTTTCATGATTTAGGGTCTGGCAACTGCTTGGACTAATGTAGGTGTAAAATGAAATCTCATAATGGATTGGTAATGTGGCTCTTTCTGTCATGTCCTGCTGGTGGCACTATGGTGTTTCCCAAGATACAGAGGTCTTTCAGTGCTGTCTGGTCCAGCTCTGTTCATCTTGATGATAATGTTTTTTAACTGAAGATTTATGAGGCACAGCAATTGAAGAGGTGATGCATCATACCCGGATTTTATAGGCACTCAGTAAATGTATTATTCTTATGAACTGCAGGGATATACATGATGTGTTGATCAGGTTTGCACACAGGCCTGCTGCTCTAGAACTTTATAGGGAAGTGTAATTTTTCTTCTTTTTTTCTTATAACTATTTAGCAGCAAATGAGAGGCAAAACAGCAGTAATAAACCAACCCAAGTAACTGTTTGCCCAATGTCGGAGGCAGTGAGTAAACACTACTGAAATACTGCCTAGGAGCCATGGGACTTATATTAATGTATGCTAATGCCTCCATTTCATCAATGTTGGTCGGCAGATAAGTTTTCATTTATTCCTAAAATTACTGAGCTTGTGCTTTTTATTATCATCTAGATGGTAACTTTATTTTTCTTTCCCGTTTGACAACTGCCCTCAGGCTGCAGTTGGCAAGGCTGCACAATCAGCATATCAGGAAGTAAACACTAAAAGTATGAAGGAATAGCACTAGCCCTCCAGATATTGTGTGCATCTTGTTTTCCACAGATATTGCGTAAGTGTCTGTTTTAAACAAAACTCTTCCTCAGCCAGCACATGCACAAAGAGCCAATGAAATAAACAAGGACATGACCATTTGGTGTTTACAAGGTTGCATTTTCACAAACACACTGGGCTCAGAGGTCTTATTCTATGACAAAATGTTACAAAATGCTGCTATATACTATGTTGCATCTGTCATGCAAGGAACAATATTCTTCCTCTATTGTACTGTACACAGTCCAGAGGATGAAGCAGAGGCCTTAACTGGTTAAAACCATGAGGGTGAGGATCCAGAGAATGAGGCAGAGGCCTTAACTGGTTAAAACCATGAGGGTGAGGATCCAGAGAATGAGGCAGGGGTTCTTTTATCAAAAGGGTGAGCTCAGTGTCTCACCCATTCTAGTTTTGGTAAGATTTTACAGCTCACTAAATTAATCAATAACAAAGTAAATACACAATAAACATACTGTAATGATCATGACCAGAAACCCAAATGGAGCAAAGTTTAAATTAATCAATTTTGCAGTAGCAATAATTCAGTAAACTGACAATAGCAATACCAGAAGATCCACACAAAACATCACAGGCAGAGGTCAGATATCAAAAATCCCAAATGGGAAAAGGAAAGCAATACATCACATTGAGGTGGACTTCTTTAAACAGTTGGTGATTCTGAGCTGAGCAACTACAGTTATGTTGTGGCATGGATTAGATCTGGATTCAGGCTGTATTGAGACCTCCACTTTGAATCCTGGGCTGTCTCTCTGTGAAACCTCACACATGCAATTTATATCTAAAAGCCCAATTGAGACAGGTCTTGGATAATTTTGAAGGTGTTTGTGTTGTGTTTCTTTGGTTTCCTACTTTAAACATGTTCTCTTGACAGTAACAACCCACTGTGATTTTAAATTGAAAAATTCAACATTTTTGTACAACCAAGCAGAAAATACACTGCTCTTTCAGAAACCTGTGCTTTACATCTATCAGTCCTTTACTGGGTTTTTTACCTTTTTAATACAAGTTTCTTTATGCAGAAGCAGCACTTTGTCATCTGCATCTGATTGATTCTATCTAATTTATTTCACTAAAATACAAGCGTCAGAGGAGACAGAGGTGACAACAGAAAAGCTTTTGTTTTCAAATTTGCGCTGTCAGCCTGGGGCAGTAATGACAGGTATTCTGAAAAAATTCTGCTGTGTGTCCATTACAACTCCCAACACCATCAGAAAGACACTACTTTACTATGTTTTAAGAACATGGAGTTTCTGCCAGGTCAAGCTTGTCAAATTGTAACCATTTACCCTCCGCCTGCTCTGCAATCTTTGTAGTTATTTCTAGAATTGTATTTTTCATGTTTTAAGATGCTGTATGTGTTTTTCCTCCCCATTCATCTCCATTATAGGCAATGTTCTGTACAGGTCATTTTGTGGCCCTTTGTGATAACCTTACTCCTAGAGACTATTTTAATTCGTCATTTTTTTCTGGACATGTTGTACTACTTAACAGACATCGACTAGTGAATTTTGAGGTTTGGAAAATGACTTTCTGTGAATAAAATGTTTGGCTGATGTGGGACCTTTAAGCCTTTTTCCAACATTTATAGCAAAGAGCACCAATCAGATTCATTTCACTAGCTTTCATAATGAAACTGGACTACATCCAGATCTCCTCATTGAACTCAAAGCTGCTGCAGTCACGGCTACCTGGATATTCCTCAAATTCTTTTTAAGGTACTTTTCAGTGGTGAATGGTAACAATAAAAATACTGAAACTGAAGTATGAAGATCTCAGTTCATGTGTATGTTCTATAATTCAGTCGAATAATCAAGACTGGCTCCAGTGGCAAAATGTGGGTAATTACTAGATGAATCTAAAACAATTGCTCAACATTTTTTGGTTACTGCATTGCTCCAAATATCATATGTAGATCCCTTCATTGTTCTAAACTGTGAAAACTGTGGACATTAATGTTGACATTTATATTATTTCTAGATTGAGTACTGTTTTGCTTGCTCACAATTTAGCAAATAACTTTGAGGGCAGGAATAATTTTGGGCTCCCCATATGGCACAACCATCTAAGCACTTGCTTGATCATTGGAAGATTGCAAGTTTAGTCCCTAAGGATGCCACAGCCATCTGTGACTGAGAGTCCAAGAGAGCACTCACATTAACAAATTAATCTGTAACAACAAACTATAATTAAAATAAAAAAGTATAAAGAAACATGAAAGATATGAAATATGAAAGCAAACTATCACAAAATTCCAGAACAACATAGTAAAATAAAAAATAGCATGAACATATCTTAGCTGATGAAATAGAATTGGCAGAATTATTGTTCTCCAAGTGCACTGGCATTGCAGCAGTTTGAAAGAGTGCTTTATGTGACTATCTAGCAAGTGAAATTAGATTTGAAGAAAAAAAGAGTAGAATACCACTTAAGAAACTTTAAACTTACTTCTGTTTGACTCATTATTTCATTGAAGAGCCCACACCATGGATAACTGAATTATCCTTACTTTTTAAAATTGTTTTTTTACTCATTCACTAACTAAGAATAAAGGTTTGAATTTATTATACAATTCACAGATCGCTATCTATTCAGCCTACAGCAGTGAACAATATGAATTCTGCCTATTCACAGTGAATGTATGTCATTCTGCAATGTTTTCTGAACAAAGTACAGGGATCCAGTTGGAATAGAGGTCATTTACATGCCATGACAGACATGGCAGCTTTAAAGCAAGAAGGCTCTAACTAGAGTAGGTATGCTGAAGTGGCCACCTCTGGTGGTTACTTGTTTATTTCTCCATTTTTTGTGACAGAAGAATCGTTTTAGACTCTACTGAGGGTGTAGTTGGCAGAGTGAACTGCACAACTGTACCAGATGGGAGAAGAAAAATGTGGGCAGTCTCACTTTCTCCTGTTGGATGAATGACACCTTGATGAGTGTCTCTTGGTTCACATGCCAACAAGACTAATCGGCCCAACGTTTACACAGTCTGTTTACCTAGAGTGATTGGCAGTGTGGAAATGAAATGTTAATCTAGGCACTAGCCCCTGGAGCACCAGGCAGCCCGCACTGGGACGCATGGAGCTGTGGAGTTCACACAGAGCCTGCAGCGCATTGGAGGACTGGGAGACCATTAGTATGATTAGACTGGCAGCTCCACTCATTTCCTATATCATAGTATGTCATACTGAGCAGTAGATACATTTTGTTAATGCAATTTTGCGACTTTTGTCATGGATTTTGCAGAAGATTATGATTCGTATATGGACTTTGTAAATCCAAATGTTTACGGTCTAAACACTTTTCAGACACAAATTCAGATGCTTTGCTTTTAGCACACATTTGGAAGTTTTCAGAGGCTAAGAGCTTCTTGTTGATTGAACTGAATGAAGTGGGAAGAAAATTCTCAATCATGTTTTTAAAAAGGTCATTTGAGACAGTAACATAAATGATATTTTTGAATGTATTCAATAACTTTATTAAATTACATTCTTCCGATATATAAAATATATTTAATGGTGACTACTATTTTAAAAAAAGGAATATTGAATATAATAAAGAAAAAAAAGACCAAACCAAATGCTTCCCTCAATGTGGTAATATTCATTAGGTTGTACTAATTAAAATGAAAAGGCAGAAATGTACCTTCTGTATCACATTTAAGGTTCATTAATGAACCCTAAGGACATTTTTTTCAGCAATAAGAGTGCATTTATGCAGTTTGTACCACAGGCGTCTAAAATTTGCCAGGACCATACCTCTTTTTCTGACCACTTAAGAGCACAGCGAGCAGGGTGTGATTAGCTGTTTCATGTGTAAGTTTCATGAGTACATTCTGTCGCACACATCCTATTAAGTCTCATGACATCAGTGTTTAAATCACTGCTTAAAATGTCTAAACACTACACTTTTCTTTGCTGTTATATTTTTTTTATTAGAGAACTGGAAAATATTAGAAAGTGTAAGATGATATAAACACTGTGACTGAAAAAACGTTACAGTAAAGGATTTATCCAGTTAACACTTGTGTTTACAGACTATAACTGGATGACAATTTTTCAGGAGGTCTTTTGATTTTCACAGACATTGCCAATTTTCCAACCATGCCTGCCATGCGGTATGCCAGTATCCACATGCTGTGTCCGTGACAGCTCCTCTGGGCTGGGGAAGGATTTTGTCATGCTTCACTCAGCTGTGCTGATGAAGGCCGTCCTGGCGCTCTGCTCCTCCAGTGCCACAGTCAGTCACGCTCTCTGGGTCAGGAATAGCCAGCTCAACGCTACTTTGCTCCCCCACCTGCGCCGCTCAGAAAGAGAACTCAGCTGACACACTGGAGCAGCAAGTGCTCATTTTCATTGGGAATTTTATGGCATGCACTTTAAGCCATGGTGCAGCTAGAGCACCTGCCTCATTTTCCAAAAGTAATTTGGTATAAGTGAGTGGAGATTCTGCTACTTTGTCTCTTGAGCAGTTTATAATCCCCTGCCACCACACCCTGTTCTTTCAGACAAAATTGTCTCCTTAAAATTCAATGTAGCTGCATATCCTTAAGCACTCCACTGGATTTGGAACATTTGGAGCTTTTGTTCCTGTAAAATAGTGACCTAAGCGCTGGTCTCTCGGGTGACATCCATTGTGTTGAGGAGAGAAACTCCCCACACTGTGACATGGGCCTTCACAATTAGGTGGTACACTTGGAAGGATAAGTGAAAGTCTGATTAGTGCTAGCTGGTAAGATCCTAATGGTCTCATTAAAACAAAAGGGCCCTGATTAGGGCCCTTAAGAGCACCTGTCCTTCTGGAGAACAAACATTAGATATAGATCAGGTTTACAGACAGTTGCGGTCAATGCTTTATCTCTTACTGTGGATTAGGTCACAACTGCGAAGTTTATCTCTGTAATGTAATTAGGGGACCACATCATGGCAAGCCAAATTGGCCTTGCTTTTTTCTTAATAAAAGAGTTTGAAGTAGTATTGCTAAAGTCCATAGCATCTTTATATGCAAATAAAGCTGCTAAACCAGCACATTTACATATCTATTCAGCCTTTAGCAGTTTACCCACACTCACTCATGCTTAAGTTATGTGCAGTGTTTCAGACTGGACTGCTTTTTAAATGGGGCTTAGATCTCATTGATGTATACTGAGCAGTCCTAAGAGCATAAAAACAACAGCAGCTTGTTTAACAGCCTGTGTAACTGTATACATTGTCATAAAATACATGTTGACATGTAAGATATGTGTATGTATATGTGTGCAGATCTTGTTACATATACATACATATATGTTTATACCCGTGGAGACTTGAAAAAAGCTGGTATGCAATATTAGGAAGTGTTTGATTGCTGTAATAGCCAATAGGCTTTTCTACTGATTATTGAGGAAAAGTATGAAAACTCTTGGACATGCCACTTTTTGCATAATTGTACATAAAAGCTGAGAAATGTTTTTTTCCTCAATGATGTCTTTAGTACAT
>JBBJLR010088246.1:0-10433 GCA_037577145.1 Brachypetersius gabonensis | reverse complement strand
ACACACACACACACACACACACACACATATATATATATATACACACATATAATATATAATATATTATATATATATAAATATAAAATGGCATATAATGGTATATATATTTGCTTGTATGATTATATATAATCGCACATAGCATACACATTGTATAGTGAGAACAATGTATTATATATAGAACTGTACATAACTGTACATAGAGTGTACTATGTATATAATATAATACCATGTATAAACTATTTACAGTGTATATACAGAGAATATATACTGTGTAATTGTATATAGTGGCTCAGTATAGCTCAATAAGTGCACAATCGTTCTCACTCTCCATACTATATTATTTGTATTCACATATGAGGAGTTGGACATTGAATCACACTGTACTGTGTACAATGACAATAAAGGGTTTTCATTTAATTCAGATCATGGAAAAAAATGGGAGGAATAAACAAATAAAACATCTGATAGATGTTACGTTGTCCGTTTGGCCAGCTTGGTTTAAGAAACACGTAAAACTTCACGTCTATGTGGACTTACATATCATGCACTGTGACTAGAGTTACTGGCTGAGCAGAAGGAGCAGAAGAGTGAAGTGTAATAAACTTCTAATAAATGTTGCTGGTAGTCTAGTGCAGTGGTTCCCAACCTAGGGGGTGCACAAAATTTTGTCTGCGGTTTATTTTTTGCAAATAAAAGTTTGGAATGAATCACTTTATTCTGTTTGTGCGTCTATGCGGATAGGAGTTGGGGTTGGGGGGGCCTGGCTTTTCTTGGACACAGGCAGAGGGAGGCTTCAAGGAAAAAAGGTTGGGAACCATTGGTCTAGTGTTTATGGAGTTGCCACCGCAATCAGGAGGTTGTGGGTTCGAATCCCAACACTGCTAGTGTCATCAGCGAGGTTCCCTTGAGCAAGGTATTTTCTCCACACGCTGCTCCTTGGCGCCCCTCGGTGGTGGCAGCCCCCTGCTTTACTTGGTGAATAGATTAAATGCATAGAAAAGTGTGTGCCGTGTTACTCACTATTTGTAGTTTGACGATCTTCCCGTCCATGTCAATAGTCCTGATTTTGAAGTCGACCCCGATAGTGCTGATGTAACTTTCAGTATATGTGTCATCCTGTGGGCATCATCATGCATTAAGAAGTGTTTAAAATCAATCATCTGTTCATCTGAACAGGACACACCAGTTTTCACGAGTCTCTAATTTACACAGTGCCTACAAAACACACACACACACACACACACACACTATTAAGACATTCACTGATATCTCCCCTACCGCGAAACGCAGCAGTAAACATGACTTTCCCACTCCGGAGTCTCCAATCAGCAGCAGCTTGAACAGGTAGTCACTTTAAGACACCAGAACATCAGTGTCATTTTCCATTCAGCACCAGTTATACAGAAAGAACTGCAGTGAACCGGCATTCATATACACACGGACAACACCCCTATCTGTAACACATTTACTCATCCATAATGCAGCAATTACTTCTTTCAGGATGGTTCTGCTATGAGGACCAACCCTGCGTTAGACGCATAACAAGGAGTAGGACATCCTAGTAAACATCGTCCAGTTTTAAACCTTCACTTGGACATCTGACTCCCTCCAAGCAACATAATTAAGACAATAAGTGATAACATTATCCTACACACTGCAACACAACAGACCACTCCAGTATACTCACTACTCAGGATTCATGCTCAAGCCACTCAATGGCAGTTTGAAAAGAGAAGGGTTTTTAAAAAAAAAAAAAAAAAGCCTGTGTTGTGTCTCAGTCCTTCAGAAAAGCAAACAGCAACGGCATCAGCTTCATAGAGCCCAGAAAACACTGCATTAATTATTAAAGCCACCGATCGAGTTACAAAGAGGCCGTTACCTGTGTCTTAAAGCGAGAGCGTCACAGCAGCAGGTACAGAGACCACAGTCCTCAGAACACACCTAGTCATTTTAAACAACAGGTTTATTTCAATCTATTCCAGTCTTTACAGCAGCTGTCACAGCAGGAACGTATTGAAGTGTTTCAAATGATTGGAAGAGCAGCCAGGAAAGAGGCAAGCGCTGTCCTTCTCTGACATTTTCAAGAATCATTTTAAATCAAGCTGGAGAGGCAAAAACTGTGACCACAAAAACTAAGGTAAGAGCTAAAGGAGACACACGTTTACCAAAAAACCCTGTGCTCCAAACATCACGTTCAGGTCTGAACTGTGGCCTTTCGGTCAGGAAGGAAGTCTTTAAAGGTTTTAATCTGAGAAACCAAATCAGAAACCTGGAACAAGAAGAAAGAAAGAAAAAAAAAAATCCAATCCAGTCAACCGTACTGCACCCTGATCAATTCAGATAAAGACATCATTTACAACCATTTAATATTCTTAAATTAACTTAACATTTCAGTAAATAAAGCTCTGCTGATTTAAAGTTACTGTCTGTTCACTGGTCCAAACAGAACCGACTGTGATAAACAATTATTTCTTTGAGATGCAGCTTTTTCTACTAATTCTACTTTTCAACGTATCCATAGTTTCCTCTTGTGCTTCCTTAGTGGTGAGTGGAGACATGAGAGGCTTTATTATGAAAAACTTCTGAACAGGACTTAGTGCATGTGTTCCTATAAGGGAAGATTGATGTTACTATAGCAAAACATCCTCCTGAGGTTAAGAACTTAGGCCCACGGCGCACCGAACCAACCATATCAGTCACCCTTGTGTGAGAACGGGCTAGAACTGTGGTCACCAACCCTCTTCCAGGAGATCCACCTTCCTTTCAAAGCACACAGAACTCATAGAAGCACATTAGTTTTGATAACTGATTCCCCCCCCCCCCCTTTACTGCCAAGTGGCCGAGTATATGTAACATTTCACAAACTGTATCATAAACCGCTCTATAAAAAACGTTTTGATCAAGTGAAACTGAATGTGGGAAAAGTAGCACAGTAATCCGCTGCTTTTTGCTGGGGTTACGTTCCAAGAGCACCCATGTATATAATGAAAAACCTCGTTGTTTTGGTTTAAAAAAAAAAAAAGCCTAAAAATGTCTATTTTTATAATGTACACTCGAAATCTGCCCCCAAAACCGCTCCCAGAACACTTTGATTTCATTTAAAACTAAGTTTTATGCATTACCCTTAAAGAAAATGGAAAGGTAAAACCGTTTTCGAATTTAAAATCCCCGCAGAGAAATGCAACTCGAATTGTTGCGGGACAGAAGTTTAAGCGTCTGAATGCGCTCCAGCTCACGGTTTTCGGAGAATAACCCCTGATCTACTCGGCTAAAAATACAAATGGGGGCTCGTTGGAAAGGTCTCCTGAAGATCCTCCGAACTGTGGAGTTTGAAGTGTCTGAGTGCTTGATATGCAACTCAGAAGGGACAAAAGTATTGGGACACAGCAGCGAGGCCCCTTGTGTGAAGACATCCAGAAAAAATATATTTATTGCAAGAAAAAAGCAAAAGGGTGGAGGATATTTGCAGTTTCCGCATTATTGTGGGATTTTCCGTGTGAAACTATGAGTTTGGTTATCAAAACAAATCCTGCTTCACCTGATAAGAGAACTGGGGGATTACTGTATTGCCCAACTGGGGGATTACTGTATTGCTGACATCACTTGAATACAGTAGAACATGACACTCCTCTCTTAGCTAACACTAATCATTAGATCTAGCCTTTGTAGACATTAACAAACTGAAGCAGATGTGGCACATTTCTGTGAAAACTAAATTTCACAGGAAGGTAGACAGCCAGGACCAGGGTTGATGACCAGTGGTCTAGAAGGTTCTCTCACATTCACACTATTTCAGAATGTCTTCACCGAGATCCATTTGACTTATTGAAGCCGACTACCAGCATCAGACTGTCTGTGTACCCTGAGGTCAGAACAGACAACCCAACAAACACCAATATTGTGATGTTGGCAAATTGTTCAGAATGTTCCTGAAAATTAGAACCAGCCAGAATAGGGAAATAATCTAGCTCTGCGTGAATGGAAGACTCAAGCTGTGTCTGAAAAGTGCACTCGTTCACTATGTAGGGCACTATGTAGTGAATCAGCCATTTTGCAGTGCTGTCCGAATTCCAACCATCAATTTCACCCACAGTTAGTGTGCTACAAAACATCCAACATCCAGACACTGTACACAACATCAGCGCTTCTCAAACTTATTTGGACTGAGGACCAGTCATGTCAGGCTTTGGGGCTGCAGGGCCCGTCAACAACCCCTCTCCCCGTTCACGCAGCTAAAGGTATTATTACTATAGATAGATAATAATAATAATATTATTATTTCCAAATAAATACCATTATTGCCAAGTAAATTTACAGATATGAAGTAATAAGCCTGTTATTGTTATTATTATCATTATTATTATAATGGGCACATACCTTTATATAAGAACCAAGAAACCTAGATTTTTGTCACTTTGTGTGTTTTTTTTAATTTATTATTAAATTACAGGTCTAGTCACCCACAGGGATTATTTGGCACCAAAAATTTTAAAACAACATTGTGTGCCTGCTTTCTCGCTGCTAACGGGTCAAATCGAAAAAGACACGTTGACAGAGCTGCTCAGAGCGAGTTTCTGAGTTTTACTGTTTCTGTACTTTGTTAGCCCCCTATATAGCAAACACTATGTAGTGAACGAGTGCACTTTTTGGGCACAACTTCAGTCTCCCAGTCATTCACAGGTACAGCCTACTAACCAAATGTCTGACTGACGTTTTCTGGGTCGGCATGCAGGGATTGTTGGTTCAGTGTGCTTCAGTTCGCTGGGCTCTCCCTTTTCTACGCAGCTCATGAGCCTCAAAGCTCACTGCCAGGGTGGGCACTGGTACCCTGCATGTATTGAGGTGAGGTGAGGTGAGGTGAGGTGAGGTGAGGTGAGGTGAAGTGAAGTGGTGTCAAGGCCGGCCATTGGCCTTGTCCTGCAGCAGAGCCAGGCTGGTGGCTGAAAAGTCACGTAGTACGTGTAGTGTGTCTCGCTGCAGGCGCAGAGTGTCCCGTGCAAACTGCTGCTGAGTCTGCACGAGTCGCTGCACTGATTCAGACAGCGACTCGAGGGACCGGGACAGCGTCCCAATCAGAAGAGTAGTGGCCTGCTGCTCCTGCAGGCTGAGAGAGGTGCTCTTGACCAGGTGCTGCTGAAGGCTGCCTGGGCCCACTGAGGCTGGCCGAGGCAGTGGGCAAGAAGATGCTATGTGGGAAGAGGTTCCTGCGTGAGTTGTACTATTGTTGGAAGCCTGCTGCGGGGTTTCAGTTTTCATGTGCTTCCCATCGCCACTGGATGGCCCTTGAAGATTGGCACTTCGATCGGACTGGTGTCCAGATTCAGTGAACTTGCTTTGGTCTGATGAGGAGACAAAGTAAGGGTCACTGTAAAACGAGTCCATTATATTAGGTTTTAACACACTGAGAAAGTTCTAGAACATGAAAGGCAAATACCAGTGTCTAAAGCTCACCTTCTGTACCTGACGGTTCAAACGGTAGGCCAGTAAGGGGCACTGCAGAGTCATCTATCAAGACAAGTCAATGACAATTTATGTTACAACACAGAATAAACTGTCAAATAGTGTAATGTAAGGTAGTGTAATAACCGCTGAGACTGTAAACATAATAAAAGGTCAGATTAAAGAAGTACTCACTACTGTACATATCAAGAGACTGTGAGGGTGGAGGTAGAACAGGAAACCCTAGTTGCCTGCCATTTGCCACGCAACGAGACTGCTGTGGTATCCCATTGCCGCTTTCACTGTCTTCATCTTCATCAGGGACGTCTTCCTTTTTAAATGTGAATTTATCTGCAGGCGAGGACATCTGCAGGATCTGATGCACCATGGTCTCAACAGGTGACAGGTCCTGGGAGATACGGGAGGCCGAAAACCCGGACGCTCTCATAGCTGCGACCTTGCGCTTGGTGTCACATTTGAGATCTGACCACTTCTTTATAATTTCAATGATCTCCCTGTGACACTCACTGATCTCGTTGATGCGAGCCGTCAGGGTGGCCCACGTCCGCTTCTTCACATCACTTGAGACGCCCTGGTTGAATTTACCTGTTTGGATCACAGAAGTATCCACAGCATAAGCCTGAGCCATTATGCGCAAGACATGTTTATCTTCAGTGTGCAGGTCCTCACACAATATATATGTATACATGCACACCAAGCGTGATCAAAAGTTCCAAGTTATTTGAATAAAAATACTCCTACTCACCAACCAGTATGTGGCGATTCTTCTTCACCTCAGTCAGCAGCAGCTGCACTTCAGGGAAAGTGAAGCGTGACTTCCTTTTCTTGAAGCGCACTGAGCTCCCTGATGATCCAGTGTATGAATAAGGATTCCCAGACATCCTCCTGCACACAAATCTTTTACTCGCCAAGTACACGGATCCCTATAAAAGCAATAGACTGAATTAAATCACTCTACTAGCAGTTTATTGCTGCTGGACATCATTTCAATTACAATTCACATAAAGAAAAGGCCAGAGTCAGCCTCGCAATAAGTTACTAGCAACTGGTTGGAGTAACCAGCCCTGCAAATTAAGAAGAGCATGAAGGTTAAGTGTGATATTTCTTATTTGAGAGATGTATGGGTTTGGTCTCTCTTGTAAAATAGATTTTGATCTCAGTGGGACCTTCTGATGAAATAAAGGTAGTAATAATAGCAATAATGAGCACACAAAGAGCATAATGTTACAAATACAACCAGAGTCTGTAAAAATAACTAACGTCTAACAGTAAACTGGGCCATATGAAGAGAACAAAATGTATTAAAACTTATTGTGCAGTACACGGAGAAAGGCGTTTGGGATGCCAAACCATTACACCATCAGGGAGTTGAAAGACATTGCTTTAAAATAAATAAATAGACTTAACTATGAAACTGGTCTCCCCTTTGCAGCTATAATGTCTTGGTCGGCTGAAGCATTAAGATTAAGCACTTCACTGGAAGTAGGGGTTCCAAACCAAACCACGAAAATCAGGTACGTCCCGATACTTTTATCCATACAGTGTATAATTAAACCACATCAACCATTTTTCCAGCTAAAATGAAGCCTTTATTAATGAATACCGTGTCTACTGTGTGTTTATTGGCCTTAAAAACACAGAAGAGTCTCCAATGAGACAACGAGCATTTTTCAGGAGCGTTTTGCTTTAAATTAAGCGTAACATTTAATTGCTGTGCGATTACACTCACACACACACACACACACACACACACACACACACTAACACTTGCATATGACACACAGCTGCCTGGCTAGTTCTCCCAGTGCTTTCTGCTCTTTGTTGAGCAAACACACACATTTATCTTCTAAATATTTCAGTCGGAAGGTCTCCTGGACAGGCAGATTGATGCGAGGACATTTCTGTCCCTGTAGGACACGTCCTCTCTCGATATAAGCCCTCTCCTACCAGGAGCTCTGGTTGTTTTTGTTCACGGCTAGCTAACTAGCTAGCACGCCAGCTCCCGAGGCTACCAGTATTCTGGAACAAATTCTCTAAATATTCCCCTTATTCTAGACGGAATTGACCTGGGAATCGAATCAGAGCACAATAAACCTTCCAGTTACCCACATAAACTTCTCGCTGTGGCCGTAATTATCGCCAAACGGACGAAAATGCCCTCGATTACATATCCGACAACAAACTTGGTACACTCGGAGCTCCACCCGCCTTGCGCACGCTCGGCTACGTCACGTTCGTCCCGCGGTCTCCATGGTTACTGCGTACGAACAAACTGCGCAATTTGTGCGCTGAAGTAACGTGGCCCTTTATAGTCACACCGCTGCTCACGGGCAACATCAGTGGTGTCAGTAGGAGTCCTGGGATTCGAACCCACAGCCTTCTGATCACATGGGGCAACTGCGGGCCACCAGTTGAAATTCTTCTCTGCATTTAACCCATTCATCAAGTGAAGCAGTGGGCAGCCAAGAACACAGTGGTGGGTGGAGACAGCGATGGAAGTCCTGGTAATCGAACCCACAACCTTCTGACCACAAGGGCAATTCCCTGGGCCGCCAGCTGCCCCAGACAGAGTGATGGTAATCCTCAAGTGTAGCTGGGCCCACGTGGCATCAAAGCAGTCTGATAATTAAATATAATAATTAAATACATAATGGCTCTTAACAGTACCCTGATGCGTGTTGTACTTACGTTATATGTATAAAAGTATAAAGTAAAGTGGCTCCTTATAGTGTGAACAATGTGAAATTCCTTCTTTGCATTTAACCTGGGCTGCCACCTTCGTGGGAGTGCCCAGGGAGCAGTGTGTGGTGCCTCAGTGGTGCTTCTAGCAGTCCTAGGATACGATCCCACGGCCTTCTGATAACGGGTAATTCTCTAACTGGGCTGTATACCGGTTCATACTGAAAATCGGTTTTAATTATTGTTACGGCAATGTTTCTTGGACTGCAATACCAGTGTAAGAGTCTAAAGAATGGTCAGAATGTGGCGGAGCTGGAAACTGTTTAAGGGGGAACGCCTGACCATTACACCAACAGGGACATTAATGATATTGCATTCATATACATATGTTAATTTTTTAAATAAATATTTGGGGGGGAAAAAGAAAATACAGCAGGCGCTTTCATAGTGCTTTCTAAAGTAAAAGTGTTTAAACTGCTTTAAAATTGCTTGACAAACTCGTTAGTTCTGTATAATGGATCAACTGACTTTTAAAAGACACACAAAGAAAGGTTTAGACTTGCTAAACCTGCACCTGTATATGTGGAATTTAGCTAGTAAGTAAATAAGATTATGCAAAAAGATGTATTTGCATCTTTTCTTTCAAAATCATACACTCTACAGAAAAGTATCTTTACAGGTTAAAGGAAAAGTGCAGCTAGAAAAGCATGTTCTTGTTCGTGGAGGCATCTGAGACAGCATGGGGTCCAAGATACAATACACACCTCCATTTTGAGCGTGTGTTTCTCATTGCAGGTCAGCAGCATCATTTAACTTCATCTTTCCTCCAGCAGATGGGGCCTTCCAGAGCCTGACAGCCCCATAAACATAGAATGTATACAGTAAATCCCGGCTTATCGAGGGGTTTACATTCCAAGAGCATATGTTATGATGTGGTAAAAATTTTTTTTTTGAGTATTAATAATAATAATAATAATAATAATACATTTTATTTAAAGGTGCCTTTCTGGCACACAAGGACACCATACAATAAAACAAGTGCTACAAACCGTAAAAAAAATAAAATAATAATAATAAAAATAACGACAATAATAATAGAAATAATAATAATTACAGACAAGAAAATAAATAAATAAGAATAAGAGCGAGAAAGCACGCTTGAACAGATGGGTTTTGAGTGTGGATTAATAAGTCTAATAGTGAATTGATGTTTCTGAGGTCAGGTGGTAGTGAGTTCCAGAGCCGGGGAGCAGAATGGCTGAAAGCTCTGCTCCCCATAGTGGTGAGATGGTCAGAAGGGACAGTTAAGTGGATGGAGGAGGATGATCTGAGGGTACGAGAGGGAGTGGCAATATGAAGGAGGTCAGATAGATATGGAGGGGCAATGCCATGAATGGTTTTGAATGTTATAAGAATAATTTTAAAATCAACACGAAATTTAACTGGGAGCCAGTGGAGCTGCTGCAAAACGAGAGTAATATGACGGACAAAAGGAGTTCCGGTAACGATGCGAGCGGCTGAATTCTGGACCAGTTGAAGCTTGTGGAGAGTTTTGTGAGGAAGACCGAAAAGAGGGGAGTTACAGTGATCCAGACGAGAAGTGACTAGACAGTGGACGAGGACGGCAGCAGTGTGGGGGGGTAAGAGGGGGACGGAGACGGTTGATATTACAAAGTTGAAAATATGTAGAACGGATAATATTGTTAATGTGAGATTGAAAAGAAAGAGTATTGTCAAGGATGACACCCAAACTCTTAACCTGTGGAGAGGGGAAACGGAGAAATTATCAATATAAATAGAGATACTGTTAGTTTTAGATAATGTTGATTTGGTACCAGGTTTTTATTTCAGTCAGGCAGTCAGTAAGGGAAGAGGGTGGGAGGTTGGAAGTGGGTTTACTGGTAAGGTAGAGCTGGGTGTCATCTGCGTAACAGTGGAAACTAATGTTAAATTTGTGAAAAATATTGCTAAAGAGATAAATAGTAAAGAGGAGGGGCCCCAGGACAGATCCCTGGGGCACACCAGAAGTAACAGGTGAAGGGTGGGATGAGAAAGATTTGATCTGAATGAGCTGAGTGCGACAGGAAAGATAAGATCTGAACCAGTCTAAGGGGGTGTGAGTGATACCAGTGGATGATAATCTGTTAAAAAGGGTGGTGTGACAAATGGTGTCAAAGGCCGCACTTAGATTGAGGTGGATGAGGATGGTTAGAAATAGGACGCAGATTATTGAAGTTGGTTGGATCAGCACCAGGTTTTTTCAATATTGGGGTTATTGCAGCAGTTTTGAAGGA
>JBBJLR010088205.1:0-10435 GCA_037577145.1 Brachypetersius gabonensis | reverse complement strand
ATTTACCTTAGTTTAGCCTCTTCAGAATTCTTTTTAATTACATTTAATTTATTTGATTACTTTCATGCACCACCTTACAGGTCGTCTCAGGGGTTAATTGACCGCAAAGTTGCAGATTCAAACTCCACTTTCTACCAATGAAAATGAAGTTCTGTAATTTGCCCACTAGATGGAGTCAAAAGATAATTTATAATTCACATCAAATGGGCCGTATTTAGAGGGGTGGGGTCTCTTTTCACTATTATAGTTAAAAATGCTTATTGAATATAAGTATAAAATATAAAGATAAATGAACACTGTTTAGAACCAAGATGTAAATGAAAGAACATAAACATAGATATTACAATGAACTGCATGAACGTCTAACATCACTCATTTGTGTGTATTGTTTTAGAAGCTTTTTTGCCAAATCTAATTCAAATTTTGGCAAATTTAATAGAGATCAGGAAGATATGAGAAGTGTAAGAGTGCGTCGAACACTAAGAAAAAAAGTCCAAAGGTCTACGAAAAATGAGTTTTAATCAAAACAAGAGCAGACGTTTCAGCATGTAACTTTTCTCCCATAGTCTTTTTTGGTTCCACAGCACCTAATTTAACAGTCCTCACATCAAGAGCGCAACAATACTCCTCTGGATCAGGAGGATATGGACATTAATGCAGCAACTCCTTATTAAAGTTTATGGATTTGCAATATCATTAATGTCCTTGCTGGTGTAATGGTCAGGCATCCCAATTATTTTGTTCAAAAGTCTAATGCCACTGTTTAATAAACTATATTTATAATAGACTATTTTTATATTTAACCACTACTGATCTTTTGCACAAATAAAACACACAGACACGTTCTAGTATTCTGTTTGCTTTCCACTTGAATGCTGACATTTGCACAATTTTTGGATTAAAAAAATTACCATGTACTAAAATATCACATTATTGTACCGAATTATACATTTGTACTTCAAGTTTAGACTTCATAGATCATTTGTATATGTGTATACTACGTGTCTTTTTGTACTCTGTAAAATCTAGAGCCATGTAATTTTGTCTCACTGTGGGGTTGCATTTATAATACATTGCACATGTGGCTTTCCATGACTAAGTATTAGGCTGCAATGTATATACAGAATGTTTGTAAAGTATGGATGTAATCTCCAACAGGCAGTATTTTCACACCCTCGACATAAGAAGTATATGGGGAAATTAAATGTTGGAACAAAATTCTTGAGAAGAAAGCAGTTTCCTCGAGTATCAATAAAGTTTTCTGATTCTGAGTTCAAGCCTAGCGTGTAAAACTACATTTCCCAGATCTCCGTGGGCAGCTCTTCCGTGGCTGGGACGGAAGTGTGAAGGGACAGTGTGTCCATGTGTCAGGAGCTGCCAGAGGACATAAGCAGACAGAGAGGCGCACGTTAATGTGTTAGTGTTTACACGTTTGACATACAAAGATTTTGAGGGTAAGTGTCTTTGTTGTTGTGTTTGACATAATAAGGTAGAACATGAAAATAAAAATTGAAAAAATAAGGAGAATATAAATGTTTAGTGTAAAGGACAGGACCACTGTGTTACTGGCGTTACAGTAAGTGTATTACTGGTGTGACTGAACTAGACATAGTTCACAGCCTGTAGAGACAGTGAACTCTTGCACACTTGTCAGGGCTGACCTCCAGCTGAACCTTCTGTGCTGTTTGTTTATTTGATTTTTTAACGAGTGCTCTGGGACTCTGTCAGTATCCATCCCAGTACACAGGAACAACCTTATATGGACAAAAGTATTGGGATGCCTGGCTATTCCACCAACAGGAACGTTAATGAAACTGCATTCAAACCCAGATACTTTAATATGGAGTTGTTCCCCCTTTACAGCTATAACAGCTTCCACTCTTCATTTTGTAGAGCATTTTTGAGGTCAGACACATGTTGAACAAGAAGGTGTAGCTCACAATTTCCTCAAGGGTGTTGGATGGGGTTGATGTCAGGGCTCTGTATGGGCCAGTCAAGCCTAGAATGTAGCCTGGATCATGGTGGTCCAGCAAAATGTGCCCAGAACAACAGAAATGTATGAGGAAAAAGCCAAAAATCGACTATTATATTTTGAACGTTTAGCAGTAGGTATCTGATGAACTGGGAAAAAAAGACTTTTGAGAATAAAAACAGTAAAGACTTCCACTTTTTAGCTCTGGTGGATCTGGAATAAGATATTTCTGCAAGCTATAACTGGCTAATAGGTCAGAATTAAGTCCTTTGAGAGAAGACAACTGCATGAATGAACCTGTTGATTAATCCCACAGATCTGCCGTCTTTGTTATTTGACTCATGGGTTCCTTTCACTGAAGCTGGCTGAATGAGCTCATGTGGTGAACAGGCAAAAAATCCCAGACTTAAGTAGAAGGTGTGTACTGAGATGAATAGGTCACTAATTTGTAGTTGTTTCTTTCAGTTTCAAGAAAATGGGGTTTTTACTCTCCAAATCCATGGACCAGAATATGAAGAAGCAGCAGGAGTTCATGCTCCACAACTCTCGAGTGCAGGTACGAATGCTAACGAAGAAATTATATTAATACAATTACTGTTAATGCTGATTGCTGATTAACAAATTTCCTTTTTTTTAATAAGTTTGCATTTAATGTGAAATAAGTCCATGTGTAATGAGATAAAAGTATGCCTTTTTTAATAAAACAGTATGTTACAAACAAGCCTTAAGGTAGTGATCACCGTCATACCGTCATGTGATGATCGTAATCATAGGAACATTAATTTTATTGTTTAAAACTTCATATTATATTGGATGTGAGCTGAATAACAACATAATTTCTCAGCTGCAGTTACCCCATTGCGCTGTTACTTGAACCTGTTTACCCTTAAACTTGCTTTCTGGTTGGATCTCTCTGTAATTCCTGTGTTTATATCACACTGTTATCTGTGTTACTGATTTTCCTGGCATTTACCAAGAATTTAACCAAGCATTTTACTCGTTTGAGCACCCAGTGGCATTCTTTTAGTACTAATCATTTTTAGTACTATTTAAATAGTTATAATAGAATCACAATCAGAAAACATTAATGATGCCAGAGGAAATTACTTATGCTACAGCTGTGCAGACACACAGCCACACAGACAAGAGCAATATAAAATATAACATGTAAAACTCAATTACTCGATATACACCAGACCTATTCTACTTGCGGCCCTTTTGAATTTTTTTATGGCCTGCCAGACTGTCAGGAAATCTGTGAGTGATTAGTGTGATATAATAAAAAAATTCGATTTGGATGATGATTGACTGGTAGTCCCGCACTACTTTCGCCGAGATTGGCCAATCCGAGCACAGAAGTTGCCATATTATTAGCCAATCGCAGCCGAAAGAGGCGGGATTTGTCAGAAAATGGGTGTTACCTAGCTGGTGGTAACGAAAGAGAATCTGGCCACACACTCAGCAAGGACAAAATCACATACAGCGAGGGACAATCTGTGTAGTTTTACTACTACGACTTTAACAGTCAGAGTTCTCGTTTAGAACCGTAGCTAGACCCCCGTACCCCCACCCTCATAAATGGACCCGGCGTGGACAGCACGATATTCTGTGGCCCCCGAACCCCCAGTGACTTTTGTATCCGGCCCACTTGCTATTTTAGTTGAATAGCCCTGGTATACACTATGCTGTGTCTGGTAAGAGATGTATAGAAATAATTAATAATACTACTAATAATAGTAATAATAATAAGACAAAGTATAGCACTTTTCATACACAAAGTATGAAAAATATCCTAAAGAATGACATAAAAGGACTAGAACTTTACAGTGGTGCTGATGGGTAGGAGGGAGGTTTTGGACGTCGAGTTCCATTCACTTTCACTGTGAACAGTTCTGGCTCTAAGTTTCTCTAAAACAAAGCGTTTTGGATCATACCATTCTGAATGACTGCATTTGAAAAGATTATTTTTATGTAATCCTGTAAAAAGGGCTTTGCGGTGAATCTAGTGAGGGAAGACACGAGCATGAATCGACTTGTTGCAGCACTGTGAAATGTAGTAGAGTGTACTTTGTAGTACATCTAGCTTTTATCAGTGTGTGAGACTCTGTTCCTATATTTTGGAACCTTTTGAAAGCTGATGTTCTGAAATCAGAGTTGTGGGCAACAGTGAAGCAGTACAGAACAAAACAGAAAGAAATGACATATTTCAGTATTTAATACATTAAGATGTTATTTATGTTCATGAATTGACGAATAAATAATAATAGCAAATAAATTCTGTTTGTAAAACAGATAAACCGACTTGACCTCTGCTAAACTAAACTGTAGTCCATAGAAAAACTTGAAGCACAAAACCCAGAGGAAGTTGATTATGCTATGCAGGCATACAGAGAGTCTTAATTAAAAGTGAAAAAAAGCCCTGCAGAATAAAGCTATAAAAAATACAGACTCAGTGGTATTCATGTGTTTCCATGTGTTAGGGTGGCACAAGTGCAAACTTTTTCTTTTAATATGTTTGAAGTTTATAAAGAACGTGCATTAGGTTGATTGCACTTAACTTTTATTACACTCTATTAATGATTTAGCGTGAACTATCAACAGCACAGATTAGATGTTTTTTACCTGAAGTCACTGTGTTGCAGCAGAGTGAGTCTCCGCTTTGTGAATACCTCCCCTGAAACATTTATGAAAGAAACAAAACTAAAATTGAGACCAAAAGTGTGCTAGAAAGGTTTATTTTTTACAGTGCCGTTGAGGAGAAATTTGGGAAATTCATTAGTTGTCAGTTATAATCATCAAAATGAAAAGAAATTTTTGAAATACATCAGTCTGTGTGTAATGAATGAATCTAATATACAAGTTTCACCTTTTGAATGGAATTACTGAAATAAATTAACTTTGTCATGATATTCTAATTTTATGACCAGCACCTGTATAGTATTTCTGGAAATATAGATCTATTTGAATCTATCTATTTTATTTCTTATAATCGCGACACTACTTGAAACCTTGTTGTCGGGTTTTTTTTCGACTTGTTTTTTCGTTTTCTCTCTTAATTTCTGGTTAAAGTTATGGGTAGTTATGTATTTTTGCAAATTGATTTGACATTTGCAAATCTATTTGTTCTCTATTTTTATTTTTATTTTCATGTCCCCCATCACTTTTGCTTTAAGCACCTAGGTAATTATATATTAATATTTGTATTTTTATTGTCATTATTATTCACAATGTCACATTGGGTAAAAATCGATTTTTTGACACTTTTTGGTCACTTTACACAGTGATGTGGTTGTCTGCTGAATCAAATCTACCTGAAGGAGATGTGTTTTGTCTTGTTTTGTGATTGTGTTTTTTCTTGTATGTCTGAAAATCTAAAAATTTGCTTCAATAAATATAATTTAAAAAAAGTGTAAGGAGTCTTCACATAATGTAAAGGATCTTTGAAGACCTGTTAAAAAACCTTAAACTGGTGCAGCTGGTGGCCTAGTGGTTAGGGTTCCCCCTGCTATCAAAAGGTTGTGTATTCGAATCCCAGGACTGTTGTTGTCATCACTGAGGTTCCCTTGAGAAAGGTAATGTCCTCAGCACTGCTCCCCTGGCGCCGCTGATTCACTTGGTGAATGGGTTAAATACAGAGAAAAAAAAATTCACCTTGTTCAAACTGTGTGCTCTGCTGTGGTGTGTTCATGCCTGACTATAACAGACCACTTTAAGGAACCTTTGCTTTCCCCTTTAAAGGCTCTTCATACTCACTTATCTCCTTTATAGGAAACTGAACTGGTTATTTATTACGTCATACTGCGCGCATAAATCTAACAGTGGGACTGAAGAACCTACAGTTTACAATGAAGTCAGTCTTTGCAGTTTTTAGACATTTGTGATATTGTAGTTTGTCACTTGTTACTGTAAATTATATCTTTAGAAGGAAACTGTTTTATCCAATACAGTTTACACTCATCTCATGTTTTTTTTTTCACTGAACCAAGCTGATATAGCACTATTTACAGCTGTTTACAACTGACACTGTCACAAAGCAGCTTTACAGAAAACGGGTCTCAGCTTCTAGTGAGCAGGTATAGAGTGTAGACATCGAGTTGGCACTCCAAGGGCCGTACTGTAACACACCAAGCTGTACGGTGGGTATTGGCAGCCACCAGTCCAACGTTGGGCATCCATGTTCGTTTTTTGCCTAAAACTTTGGCACTCAAAAAGAGTTGTCAAGTGAGCTAAACAAGCAGTACTGGATCGCCTGTTTTTTGTTTGTTTGGTTTTTTTATTTAGGGACAACTGTTGGCTTAGTGTTTAGGGAGTTGCCCTTGCAATCAAATGGCCGTGAATTTGAATCCCAGTAATGGTAGTGGCACCACTGATGTAGCCTTGAATAGGGTACCATTCCCACACACTGCCCCTCATTGGTGGCGGCCCACTGATTCACTTGGGCAGTAGGTTAAATATGTTAATTGGGTTAAATACAAAAAGTAAATTACACATTGCTCACACTGTGTGGTGTGCTGTGGTGGGTTCACACGTGACTATAAGGGGCTACTTAATTTATTTATTTATTGAGAAGATCATCAGTTTGCTTTGTGTTGTGTTCTTGGACAGCAGCTTGATGTGAAACCTGTTGTGCCGACACTAGAAGGTTTCTTGAACATTGGAACTATTTTTGGCTCTGTATTGTCTTAGTCACATTAAATGTTGCTGCCAATCCACTAGATCTTCATTACCCAGGGGGCATCTAAGTATAGACACACACACACACACACACACACACACACATATTTTCATATTGCTGTGTGAAGAGAAAACACGTGTGACCATCCATGTTCTTTCACAGTGTGAGGCGCTTGCGAAAGCCTCTTAGCACCAGTCTGTTTGAATAGATGTTTCTAACTATTCACTCGCAAAAATCATCATCAGGTTACATCTTCTGGATTTCCGTTGCCCTCCAGCTGTCAGGGGAAGTGTATACTGCTTATTTTATTGCAATCGTTATGGACGGCTGCAGTCATCCACCACCTGGAAATGTTTTATGCTTCATTTTATGCTTGGGTGGGTTTTTGATTTATCTTTGCCTGTGAGGCAGTGTGTATTTGCCACTTTGTTGGCATTAACCACAGAGTGTCCTGCTCCACCTTTCATTACAGGCTTTCCCTAAATAAGGCAGCTGTTTCTGCCACTTTAAATGCAATACATAAACACTAATAACAGCTTGATGGATCGCTGAGGTTCTGCAGATTGAGTTTGGTTTGCCTTGTTTAAGGTCAGCCTGAGTGAGTCAGCTTCTCTGCTCAGTTCCAGGGTTATGATTAGTTTTCATTCTGCAATATGTCTTAGTGCTAAACTCTTGTTTTTAAACCATGCATTCTCACATTATTCCCAGTTCTCATTAGTCATTAAGACTAGGGCCGCGCAACAGGGAAAATATCATATTGGAATTATATTGCATATATTGCAATGGAGACACACAGTATTGCACACATGACAAACCCTTAATATGATGGGGTAAATATTGGCCTGTGTTGTTTCAAATCAAAATATAATTTTCTTGGATTGCCTGAATTCCTGGATTAATTAAAGGGGACATATTATGCAAAACTTGGTTTAGCTCTAAAAAGTCTATGGTCTACAAAACATGTTGCACAAAATCACTTTCACATGAAGAGCTCTCACCAGCTATATTCTTCATAGTTTCAGACCCTTTCAAAATGAGCCGTTTGGACGGAGGGTCCAGTGTGTAAAAAGTGAGTTTTGCATAATATGTCCCCTTTAACACAGAGATAGTCCAGTCAGGATGTGTACAATGCACAATAAAAATATTGGTTAGATCACAGACTCACAAAGTTGTTTTTTTAGCTAAGGGACCCGTTAAAAAAAACATGAATCCCTCCACTTCAACTGTTTTAAATGATTGTATTTTTTTTTTTTACCTATTTAGAATAAATATTCTATACAAATAGATTGTATATTTACTTTTGTTGTATATTTACAAATTGTTGTATATTTATGTTAGGAGTGAAGAATATTTCATATTTATTGATATTTTTATTCATGTTTTTACAATATGCTTTTGGAACCCATTGGAATATTGTCTTTATTTAAAGAACACTGGCCAATTGCAAGTACAACTTACTACAGTTATCTTATACCTTATATGCTAAGTCTACACACAATTAACATTACATAAAGCAAATTTACAACACAATAAAAACTAAGTACATTTAGACTTTGGAAAAGTGAGACTAGAATTTAATAAATGCAAGTAACATAATACACTATTCAATATAAGGTAGTAAAGGGCTTTGACAGAGCACGGTAGCAATATGAAGAGTGCCTTAGTGGATAGAGCATGGTGATTGTAATACAAATCAAAGCGTCAGCAATTTAAATTAGTACTAATGTGGCAGTGCAAAGTAATTAGCATGTGAGAGATCAAATATATTCAAGTATGACTATGTAGACATTTAGCAATACAATCAGAAAACTTTACTTATCCCGGAGGATACTGCTTGAGAACCTTCCGGCACCCCCAACGAGTGGCAACCTGTTACGGCAGCTTTGCTCACTTCTGAGCTGATTTCTTATTTGGCTTTTTTGTTCTCTTAATTTTTAAATGTAGGTCTTTTTCAGCTCAAATCCGGCAACATGCTTGTCCGCCGCGCCCCCTTGTCCTTGTGCTGGTTGTTTATGTTTGGCCGCAGTGCTTTACAAGGAAATTGGACACCTGAACAGAATGAGCCTCTGCTGCCAGTGCTGTGCCCAAACATAAAAAACCTGTATGAGGACAAGTGGGCGACAGCGCATACCAATGAAAACGCACGTGCATGAACTAAAATACAGTCTATACATGGGTAACATAGGTATTTTACATTCTAGCATTGCGACAGCAGTTCATTGTAAATTGTACAGCGTGAATATGGATTTACCTTTACACTTTCTTTAAGGGTAATGTATTAAGCTGAACACATTTGGGGGCATAGTTAGTGTTTACACTACATATTAAAAAAAAGCATCTTAGGCATAATTTACTACCTCACAAGTTTGGGTTTTTTCCACTATATTTGCGAGTGCTCTTGGAATGTAACCCCCGCAATTGTTGGGGGTTTACTGTACACTCAGACAAGAACAATGTTAAGTAAAATGTAGAGGTCAAATAAAAGCAAAAAAATCTGCAGAAATACTGCACAAAAAACACTATGCTATATATGTATGGCAATAATCTTGGGTGTAATATCGCAACTTAGTGTGTGGAACAGTATTTGGCCTGCATGTTGTATGTGTTGCGTAATAACTGCACATTAGTGCATGTTGAACAATGTAGCGTTGGGGTAAAAGCTGTTCTGGAATCTTATAGTGTATGTATTGGGAGCCCTGAGCCTTTTACCAGAGGACAGAATCCACAGAGGTCCCCAACCACTGGACTGCAGACGGGTATCGTTCCATGAATCATTTGGTATCGGCCACACAGAAAGAAAAAATATTTTATTGATCATCAGAGTCTGAAAGATATTTTATTTTGGAAAAAAAGTAATGTGTTTAAGTCATGTGATATGGTACATGAAACTTTGAGCCCACAAGCTAGCAAAAATGAAAAGAAATGTTGAAAAACAAACAGCTTCTACTATTTTTATGCACTTTGGTTTTAGTTGTATCTGTTCCGCTGCAGTTGTAAGCTGCAGTTTGATTTTAACTTTTGTGTTTGTAGGTATGTCGGACTCTGGTTCAGGCATTTTGTCAGGCTTCAGTAGAATTTGGGCAGAATATTGTTAAGCTCCGGTCTGTGAAAATATTGTTTTACATCAAACAGGTTAGGAGTTGCTGGCGTAGGGTGACTGGAGTCATTCATGGTGCACTTTGTCTTTCCAAGGGAGTGGAATTACTGGCAATGGTGTGTTGGATGGGTAGTTCTTTTAAAAAATTCTCCAAAGAACAAAACTAAGGTTTTGCTTGCATTCACAATTTACTACAGACTGAATTTGGTCAGGCTTCAGCCGCGTCAAGTTTTGTTGGTCTTCACTCTGGTTCAGGCATTTTGTCAGGCTTCAGTAGAATTTGGGCAGAATATTGTTAAGCTGCAGTTTGATTTTAACTTTTGTGTTTGTAGGTATGTCGGACTTGTAGGTAGGATGTTCTCTGTTCACATTCAGATCAAGGATCAGGCGTCATTGAAGGTGTAATGCCCTTCCTTGCATGAATCTGGAGGCATTAGTGTGTAAGGAGTCTAGGGCTGCAACTATCGAATATTTTTGGAATCGAGTATTCTGTCGATTATTACATCGATTAATTGAGTAATTGGATAAATCATACTTTTGTGTTTTTAAACAACTATATCTTAAAATGAGTTATTCCTCACAAAAAAAGATTTTTATTCAAACACTTTTATTAGATCAAAACTTCAGAACTCCAGAACTAAGCCCATTTAATCAACCTTTCTGGGAAACATTTATGATGTACATTGTATCC
>JBBJLR010088194.1:0-10435 GCA_037577145.1 Brachypetersius gabonensis | reverse complement strand
TATCCAACTTCATATTGAGATCTGATGTATCTAATGTGTTTTTTAAAGTGTTCCTTTAATTTTTGTGAGCAGTGTATTATATATATATGTGATGTGTGAGTGAGAAGAAAGTTTAAAGGATCTTCATCAGCATCAGAGGAAAGCTGCGGGCTGAGGAAAAGTCTATGAGCTAGCATTAGCGCTGCATGCCAAGAGATGTAACAAATATTAAAGATGCCCATACTCATCTAAAAATGAGCAATAACACATTGTTAAATTTCAGAGTAAGACATTTTTGGCAGCACTTCATTTCATTTTCATAAAAATTTTCATAGTTTCCCCTGACATAAACATACAATATATGGACAAAAGTAAAGGGATGCGTGACCATTACACACATGCATTGAAATACATAGACTTTAATATGGAGTTGGTCTCCCCTTTGCAGCTATATGAGCTCAGGCACTGATGTTGGATGGGAAGCCCTGGCTGACAATCCCTGTTCCTGTCCATCTCAAAGGTGATTGATGGGGTTGAGGCCTTCCCCAAACTGTGTCCACAAAGTTGGAAGCATGATGTTGTCCCAGTACTTTTGTCCACACAGTGTACATAAACACTATAAAGGTTTTTCTCAATAAGCAGCAGTTGTCAAAAAAAGACTGATATGTCAGATTCAATTTTACCAAACGTTACACTGAAACTGTTAACAGTCACAGTAATACACGTTCTCACTCCATTACCATGAATAACGGCGTGTTTAAGTGATTCTAATTCAGAAGGGGCACTTTTTTCGTTCGATTTTTTATAAACATATAACTTCAAACTAAACTGTTGTAAAGCTGATTTATGCTGATCTGTGTTTTGTGACACCAGAAAAATAATGCATTAAAAAAGGGCTGTTTTGCAGATTTTTTCCATGTATGGTCAATATTGAGTGGAGAGTGAACTTCAGTAATGTTCACATATGGCATTATAACTTGTTTCAATTATATCATTAATGTTTTTTCCCTAATTTTTTCTGCTCCCATGTTGGTCTCCTGGGGTAAAAAAGCCTTAAGATGTATTTTGATGTCCTAAGATTTTGACGTTCAGGAAATAATGCATAAAAAGAGCAGTGTCTTAAGTTTTTCAAGCGTTTAATGTATTTTTTTGAGTTCCACATTTGATGTGTGTGTTTATGTACCAAAACTGCAGTGCAGTTTTCACACTACTACACACTAGACTGCAAAACTGGTGCGACCCCCTAGCATCTTCTGGGACTTTTACACCCTTGAGACTGAGGCCGGTGTGCAATCCCCAGTGCGTTTGTGTTTTGTTTTCATAAAAACCTTTGTTGCCTTTCCATCATAGCAACAAACCTGAAAAACTACCACCTGTTTGGATGAATCAGCCTGGGGTCACATCACTGATGACCAAGAGGCAGTGGGCATGTACACGTGCAGACATAAAGACACCTGGGTACCAGAACAGAGGTCCCTGAGGTCAGTCTGGCATTCAAAATAGCTCAGTATCACCCCCTGAACCCCTTTACTTTAGTGTAGGGTCCCTTAGTTAAACCTCTGTAACGATGAAAGGGTCCACCTCTTAGAAAAGATGATCTTTCTGGCTTTTTTAAAGTTTGATACCGTATACAAGTTGCATTTTGTTAGTTATTAGTTTATTGTTTTTGTGTTGTCTTGAAAACCAGTGCATTTACAAATACACTATGTGGACTAAATGTGATCATTACACCAACAGGGACTTTAATGACACTGCATTCAAACACATAATCATTAATAGGGAGTTGGTCACCCCTTTGCAGCTATAACAGCTTCAACATTTCTTGGAAGGCTTTCCACAAGTTTTGGAGTTTCTTTGGGAATTCATGCCCATTCATTCTGTAGAGCATTTATGAGGCCTGGCTTGCAATCTCCATTCTATTTCATCGTAGACATGTTGAGGTTAGAAGTAGTCAAGTTCTTCCACACTAAACTCATCCAACCATGTCTTTATGGAGCTCGCTTTTCGCACTGGGGCACAGTCATGCTGGAATGGAGAAAGGTTCTTCCCCAAACTGTCCACAAAGTTGGAAGCATGGTGTTGTCCAGAATGTCTTGGTATGCTTAAGCATTAAGATTGCCCTCCACTGGAATTAAAGGGCATAGATAAACCCTGAAAATCACGTGTGTCCCAATACTTTTGTCCACATAATGTAGGTTATTTACTAGGGGTGGGATGAGATCTCGTGCCACTTGAAATTAAAACGTGATGAAAAGCAGTCTCACGACGCAGCATCCAGCAGCAGTCTGCATGACATCTAAACAGCGGCATCGGAAACAGGTGCGCAAGCTGCACTCAGGTGCTCCCAGCAAACATAGATATGCCTTTTTCCAGAAATATGACCATATCTTAGCTGTGTAGCTGTAATCATCTCAGGTCCAGAGCTCTGGATCAGGCTTTAAGAAAAGTCTGGTCACTTTGTACCTCGAGTACTTACAGTGTATTAATTTGATTTATGGTTTGCACTGACTTACAGTGGTTTGAACTGACTTTCTAGAAAAGGTTTTTTTTTATTTTTGTGAATTATATTGGGGTTTTTTTCTTTGTGAAAAAGAGTTCAGTTAGAAGGTTATACATAGCTTTAACCAGTTAGGAGTTCATGCACAGTTATAAGGTTGGATTAAACTCCAGTCATGTGAGTCACAGTTAAAACTGTATGCTCTGTCCAGTTTCAACTGCATTTGATAATTCAAACTTAATATTGAATAATTATGAATTAAAAATAGAACTGCAGTGATCAGTTACATTATTTTAAAATGTACCTGCGCTGTTTTGTGTTTTTCAGTCATCTATTTCATCTTTAAAGTTTCTAAAAAATCTCATCTCATCCTCACAAATCCAATATTGTGTCTGATCTCATGGGCTCAGTTGAGCCTTTCGTCACACCCCTATTATTTACATTGTAACAGGTGTTGGAAAATGGTCATGTGACAATTCATTACAACAGCTTTTGGCGCATAAACTCACCAAGTATCATTTATCCTCATGGGAAACATTAAAAACATGTAGGATATTGGTTATACAGGATGTAGGACAGCACTTCTTTACACACTAATGTAATATAATGATTTCCTCATAGACTATGCCGGTTGGAAATTGCGACAAATATGTATTACTGGAGGGTACTGTGTTTACTAAATGTTGGTGTTCATCTTATTAGGTTTACGAGAAGCCCTCATGCTGATTTCTGGAATGAAAATCCAATTACGTCCACATTTCTATCTCATTAAAGACAAGCCTTTTTGGAACTTGGAAATAATTACAGTTTATTTGTCGGGGAAGAATAAAGGCTTAATGAATAAGAAGTTCATCAACACTCAAGCAGAGAAAGTTCTGCCACCAGCTCATATTTGTCCTTCAGTTTATTTTCCACCTTCATCTCGTCTTTGTGCTAGGCACAGTCAAAAAACTGGCACCAAATGGAAGATGTGACAGACTGTTTGAATGGAAGTGAGAAGCTATTTTGGTCCCGGCACACAGCGAGATGCACTTTGAAATGACTAAGGCGGTGGAGATTAGTTGGGGAACTGGAATATCACAGCACTTGTTTTGATATGTGGCCAAGCAATCGGTCCAGTTATACAGTTTTTCTTTTCAAACAAGTGTCTGTTTGTTCATGGAGCTATATTTGAGCGTGCTGGGGGACTGTTTATCCCTTGGTTTGATCTTTTCTTGTTCAAACATATGTCGACTCAAGGGCGCAACCAGCACAGTTCTAATTTTAGCAAGGAAAACAACATAGTTATGTCTCAAATGTCACCTTCAAGTTTCAAATAACTTTAAGAGCCAAAGTAAATGTAAAACCATTCTCGAGAACCTCAGCAGAAAACGCTCTCTGCCAAACTGAGCATGCTGTATACAGTATACTGTCTCCTATTGTAACCTCTTATTATGGTCCTTTCCAGGTTCTTTCAAAGAAAATCTGTTGATAACAAGCTTTCTAGAAAACTGGCAAAACTCTCATTAAAGCTAATGCAAAACTGTAGCACACGAATTGTATGAAAGGTGTACACAGGGCTGCTATAATGTTCATGTAGAGTCACTATATAATGTTGAGTTTCTAGTTTAAAACCTGTTCAGACAGTATTATTCTTAACACACATAAAGCTGTGTGCACTTCATGTTTTGCTGACTTTGTAAATGAGCAAAAAACACTTAAATTTGGACTATTTTTACCTCATATGTATGAGTATGAGGATATGTGTGAGAATATATTAGGATATATTTGAGTAAGAAGGATCATCTTTATGTTCTTCATTAAACAGTTATCTTTATTAAGTAGACTTTCCTTATATTTACATGTTGTTTACCCAATATATAAATACTAACAATTCTAAATTTTAAATACTAAATTCTCTTATTTAACAGTTGCTGTGATACATTTGGCATCTATGGGGTAACTGGTTACATGTCTACCTAGCTGAAGCTGTTTTAAATGTCAGCTGGGCTGAAGTCCAGGAACAGGTTTTGCACTGTATATTTTGTTAAGCTCTATATTGTCCAATCTGGTAACCTGAACCAGTCTCTGTCCTGACTGAGCCAGATGGTCGGCATCCAACAGCCCTCTGTTTGCTGGCTCAGTCTCAATGAGAGCTGAAAAAGAACAAAATGTGAACAGGTTGGGAACTGTAATGAGAACTGCTGACTGTAATGACAGGTCAAAGGCCTGTGTATGAACCTAAGATAGCTCAGTTGTATGTACCTGAAAACCAATATATTTGAGGTCACTACAGGACACTCAACAGCAATAACTGCCCTTCAGTAACTGCAGTTTGAACACTGAAGAGTCATTCAGCTGGAGAAAAAAGTGTATCAAATGTTGAAATAGCAGAGGGCCAAAATAAATCAGCATGTGCGAAAACACTCAATGTGGAAAATGTCAAGCATATCGCTGTGGGGATTAGTCGAACTGGGAACAGTGGGATACGCCTTTGGTCCAACCTGACGTGTCACTGTTGATTTAGTCTCTGCTTTGCTGTTTTTTCAAGCCTGCATTGGGAAAAAATTAGGTTATGAATTCACTTCATTCAAATTTGTACATAATTGCTACGAGGATTAAACATACACCACTCTTTAAATCAAGTCACTTGCCCTCAAATAAATAACAGTAAACCACAGTTTAGCAAAATACTTTATTCTTTCAGGTTGAGATACTCAACACTACTACATGACTGGCAAATACACTAAATTATTACAGTACTGCAACATAACATCACCACAACCAAGCCATAAACAAGTCATTGAAGGTGTTATATGCTGTCAAGTTGTCATGACAGATTATGTCAGATAATATTACAGTATCATGTTATATGGTATATAGAAAACAACATAACATTATTAGCCATCAGTTCACTCTCAAGAAAAAGAAATAACAAGCCTTTAAGTCTACATGAGTCTGTATTCAGTTCTGCGAAGAGTATGAGGCCAGAGCACAGCGATATTTCATTGCATGTAAGCTAATTAGGTAGACAAGTAGCCAATTAGCCAAATTAGACCTATTAGAGATAATGTTCCTGTTATCTACAGGAAGTGAAAAATTACCTAGAACCATGACTTTTGTTGGTTCCCATTTAGGTCCCTTCTGACCTTTAACAGACAGTTGTGTAATGCATTAACAATGCAGGATCAAGATTCAAAAATAGAGTATATTTGTCATGTGCGCATGTCCAGTACTGACATAAACATGTAAAGAGAATCTCCATGAGAGTCCCTGAGCGACAGTGTGTGAAAGATAGTGGAGTGAATAAAAGAGTGGAAGTGGGAGCAGTGACTGGATTGCTCGTTATTCAGGATCGCGGTGGCCTGAAGGTAAAGCTGTTCTTCAGCTTGCTGGTTCTGGAATGAATGCTGCAGTATCGTCTCCCTGAAGGGAGTCAGGTAAACAGTCTGTGTGCAGGGTGATTGTGGTCTGTGAAGATTTAGTGAGCCTTGCTCAGACATCATGAGTGGAAGGTGACCGCCAATAATGAGTTCAGCTGCACTCTGAGGGCTCTCCAGTCATGGAGGAGGCAGCTGACAAACAGTAATGCACCCAGTCAGGATGTTCCCTATGGCGCATTTGTAGAAGTTGAACAGGATTTATCAGGAACCAGTGTCACTGACAAGCATATTTCACCATTGTCTTAGTGTAAAAGGACAAGATCAGGTCACTGAGTAACTTGAGGAACCAGCCCCAAAAATGTCTAAAGGGGAGGGGGTCTCTTCCTGCAGCCATCTGTGGTCCATGATCTTCTCCTTTGGTTGCTGTCATTGCACCACACAATGCTCTGACCTCATCTCTGTAGGCTTTCTCATCTCCATCATTGAGAAGGCGAATGGTGTCATCAGCAAACCTGTCTAACTGATAGTAAGTAAACTGAAAGACAAAATTGTGTTGGTGGAATGGTGGAATTTATGTATACAAGTCAATTGAACCTAAAACTCAGAGAGTATTGGTAAAATCTGATTTCAACAAACAAAAACTGTCTAAAACCGGTGTTTGCTCTCCTACACATTGGCCGTTTGCTGCTCTTTCACTTGGCATTCTGCCTGGACCCCCTCCTGAAAGTTCTCCCGGATTCAAAGTAATCTTTTTTGTCCATTATGGGCATTTGCATGTGATGCCATTTTTAAAATCCCAGTACTGGTTTTTATAAGCACATTTTTTAAAACTTCCAATAACTTTGGTTTTACATGACATAGAAACACCAAACAATGCTCAACATGACGTACGTCACCTCGAACATCAAGACAAATCAGGGGAGCTTCCATATAAGCAGCTGTTTTGCTGTATGGCAATAATTTATTTATTTTGCTGCTCTTATGCTAAGGGTTAACAGGTTGCTTTTCAGTATATGTTTATGTGTTCATACACAATAACACTGTTCAAAGCACATGCTAACTGACTAAATGAAATCCAGCTGTGACTACACTGCTACAGCAGATGCCCCAGCTGTCTTCTACCTAGAGCAACAGCTTATTACCTAGTATTTGACTGGTATGCTAAAAGAGGGACTGAAATGTTCCAAGCAATCAGTGCAACAACAGTTACTGTCATTGAGAAGGTGTATGTATTGCTATAATTTCCAAACCATTTTTGCAGATTTACAATAATGTTTTCAGGGTTCAGGTTTATGAGTTAGGTTCTTCTGTAATAATAACAATGTTGCAAATAATCCCTGCACTACATGAGATACTAGATGTTGCTACTATGCTTCCGCTTTGGATTTGTGCTTGGTCAACACTGCGGCTTTAACGTGACCTTCTGAGAGAAAACAATACATAGTAAAAAATACATGAGCCAAGGTGTAATGCTGACCCTGGATGAGGGTTTAGTTGACTGTGTTAGTGCACAGAGCTAGAAAAATAAAATGAGCAACACTACCCTGGAAAAGACATCTTTTACCAGACACAACTATAAGCCCTGGCAAAATATTATTCAATCATGACACCCAGTTTCTTTAGTTTACAGCAAATAAATATCGCAGAAAAAAATGAATGAAATAGGATTTACACACTTTACTCACAGCTTAAGGCCATGAAAAGATGGAAATCCATCATTGGTGATTCCATCATTTTTCTGAGGTTTATTATCACTTGTTATTAGGAGGAGTTTTTTTTCTCAGTACTCATGAAATACATAAGTGAGCCTTAGTCTGAAGTTTGTTTATCACTGGAGTTACACAGCTTTGTAGCTCATAGTCACCTGGTTAGCATATACTTTAGGCTAGTCTATTGGCTGTCAGAGCAGTCTTCAGGGACCCCCTGTACATAAAAACATGTCTTGACTGACTGACTAGAGGGGCAAACAGGAAAACTGCGTAGACTTCATTTTTGGCTGAAACAGTATATGACTTCTGCTGAGTAACAGGCCTTTGTTTAATAGGGAATTGTGTTGGACATTTTTTCACTGTAAAACTGTGTGAAAATTCGACATGCATTTCTCCGACGACTGCCAAATGCTAACTAAGCAAGACTGAGGCATAGAGCTCATCTAAAGGCCTCCCATGGGTCATGCAGGACAGGGAAACGGTCCTTTTGTGATTCCAAGAGTCAACATTTTAGCAGTTTTCGTCTAATCTCCATCCATCTGCTTGATGAGCTTTGAGACACAATATGGCTGGCAACCACAGGAGCCTTTAGTTCTCCCATAACACAAACATCATCCATCTGCCTCCACAAAGTCAGCAAATTAATAAAAGCCCCCTAACTATTACTGTAACATAGGCACACACAAAGTTTGTTTGTAGGAGTAATCCAAGCCTGAATTATAAACAGAAGCAAGCATACAGGCAGTGAACGGAAACGATAAGATTATTCATCTCTCGACAAAATGGGCTGAGGCTCATGAAGCCTAAATGGCCACCATTAATAACGGCCAAAGCGCCACTCTCATACAGCACTAATGCATGTTCATTTGCATTGTGTTAATCTGACTCGCACACAGGTCTTTATACAGACATACAGTCTGTTTATAATTCACATTATTTATTAATAATACATTTGCTATTTAATTTCTTCCATGGCAATCTGAAATAAAGCATATACATATATGTATATAGAACTGAACACCTTATTTTTTAAGAACTGCTGACAGTTGTCACGGTGAGGTTCTGGGAGGGAATGGGGAGGACGCCACAGTATTGTTTTGAAGAAGGTTTAATAAATGAAAAACACAAACAAAACACAACACCCGACTCAGGGAAACACAACCAAAACAACAGATGTAAACAACGGCTAGGCCCGTGCTCCTCAAAGAAACAACAGAACAGAAAATTCAGGCGCGAGGGCACCACCCTCTTCTCAGCGTAGCAAGCAGAAAACATGTTCAAGGATTCCAGCGCAGACAGCGCATAAACAGAAATTAAACTGGAGAAGCACGGGCCTGCAAAACACAGAACAGGAACAGGGGTTAAACATACAGAACTTGGATATAAACATGAAGCAAACAAGAAACAAACACTCTTGGGAGACAAATACAGACTCACTGGGGAAGGGATCGGCTGGGGCTTAAATAAGGGGAAATAAACAAGAAACAGGTGGAACCAATAATGACGGGATGCGATACAAACGAAACACGGAGACTAGAAAGGGACAAAGGGGGAAAGGGAGGAAGGGAGGACAGGAGGTGAAACGGAAAAACACGGAAACTAAAATTCAGGAGACGGGGAGCGGAGTCTACGGAGAGAGAGCGAGGTGGTCGTCACAACAATATTTCTCCTAATTTTCCAAATACAAATATTGTTCTTTAAAGCATCATTTTAAAGGAAATGACAAAACATCAAAATAAGAGAAATGTTGCAATGTTTACATTGAAAAAAAGAAAACAAATCTCTCGTTCACACTTAAGCAAAATGGCAATAATTACGTAAGTAAGTAATTTATTTATAAAGCACCTTTCTCAGACAAAGCGCTGTACAATACCCAAGCCCACAAGACAAGTGCTCACTCTAATGCACTGCTAGTGATGTCACCTGTGCCCCAGGATCATAGTGCAGCACATATACATCGCATCTGAAGAAAGTAATACATTACATTTATGTTGGACTGCTTTTTGTGCAAAAAAGTTATGCTATGAGTATTCTTGTTCTGAGGGTAATGCAAAGCAGACACCTCAAAGTTAATTTTTTTCTTTCTTGTAGACATATGCTACAAAGTTCAAAATCAAGTTTCAGTCAAGCTGTTGTGTCCATCCAAACAATCCTGACCCTGCTCCTGTATAAAAATAAAAAAGTGGTGGTGCATGACTGCTGAAGACAGAAGTCTGGCTGTACCTGAATATTGTACTCTGTACTGTATCATATATGTAGTATATATCCATTTGTCCAAGTGTATTTTTAATTCATATTGGCAATCATTTATTTGAACCCAAAAACCTGACATCACCATTACCATAACCATGTGATGGAAGATGTTGTTTGCTGTCATGAGTTGAGATTATGTCCAGAAAAATGAACTGAAGTCTATACAAGTCTGTGTACATTTCTGTGAATGTATTATTACCATTCGATGATATGTCTGATGTTAGGACTTGACAACATCATTTCATGACAACTCATGACACATATGGCATTTTTATAACAAATTCAGGTCAAGGTTATGTCAGTGTTATGTAGCATGGTTCCAGTCTTTTATTCGGAAATGTGAAACAAAGCTGCTGCAAAGACTGGCATCAGCAGTTTCAACACTGGCAAGTGCTATACAGCCTCCTGAGTGTACATTTTTTGTTTTTTCTTTTTCATTCCTACACCATATTGTATAATACCTGGTCTGACACTATGCTTTTCTTGAGGCAGGCACACAGATGGCACCGGACGAGCCCTGAAATCATACCATACGGTCTCAGGCAGGTATAAGGAGTGGTGTGTGTGGCTGTGTGTGTGTGTGTGTGTGTGTGTGTGTGTGTGTGTGTGTGTGTGTGTGTGTGTGTGTGTGTGTG
>JBBJLR010088172.1:0-10436 GCA_037577145.1 Brachypetersius gabonensis | reverse complement strand
TCTTGTTTCTATTTGTAAAGTGCGTATCTGCGCTTAGTGATATCTTGTATGAAATGTTTGGATATATAATTTAAAAAGAGTAAAATAATGACTATATATTTACGGTGGCTTGGGATCATTTTGGGTGGGGGGGTCGGGGGGCTTTAATCAAGATTAATCTAGATTAATTTCAAAATTACAGTGGGATTAATTTTAGATTAATCTAGATTAATATAGATTAATTTCAAAATTACAATGGGATTAATTAAAAAAAAAATTAATCTATGTCCACCACTAATCATAATACATTTAATTTATAAGTGCCTTTCACAGCACTCAAGGTCACTTTACAGAAGTTATTAAGAAATAAAAACAAAGAATAGATCAATTAAATTAAGAAGAGTTCATAATCCGTGTGTTATCCCTCAGATGTTCAGGGAGGGCGTTCCACATTGGGGACCGTAGGCGCAGTTATAAAGCCGTTATCCACTATCCGCGGATACGGCGGCCCAGCTGAGTATCTTTAGGCATGATAATGACTCAGTGTGGATGGTGCACAGGTTCGTGTCCTCGAACAAATTCACCAAGTCTCGCCTCGCTGGCTTCCTGCAGGGCCGTGAAGGCACAGCTCTGGAAGTGGAGGTCGGTCCTGAAATCTTGAGTGATCTCACGCACCAGGCGCTGGAAGGGCAGCTTGTGGATCAGCAGCTCCATGGATTTTTGGTAACGGCGGATATCTCTCGGAGCCACGGTGCCGGGCCGGTAATGGTGAGAGTTCTTCATGCTGCCGGGGGCTGGAGGGCTCTTGCCTTCGTCGCCAGTGGCTTCCTGGTCGCCTTACCAGCGGCGGATCTGCGGGTGTTCTGCTTTGTTCTTGCCATAGTAATGAAGTCAGATAGCGTTTTGCCACAAGAAAAAAATTTAAAATAATAATAAAATATAGATTATACAATACTATGTATTGCTCTGATGAATATATATATTAAATTAAAAATATCAAAGAGCAGACAGACAAACAGACAGACAGACAGACAGATAGATAGATAGATAAATAGATAGATAGACAGATAGATAGATAGATTGATTGATTGATTGATTGATTGATTGATTGATTGATTGAAACCGATATAAGAAGATGAATAATAAGGAAAAAATTATATTCTAAGTGTAAAAGCGTAAAAGTAGCAGCAGTCAAACAGAAACACAGAGTAATGTTTAATAAATATTGTGGGATGAGAGCAGCACAGATTGAGTGATTGCACCACCAATAATTATGAGTAATAATTAATGCACAAGGTAATTTTTGCATTCATTTTAGACTACACTGTTGTGTTGTCTGGTTTTCATTCTATAGTTTCGCTGCTCTTACCAACGATGTGTCCATTTTCTATTGTACTGGTGCGTATTTCCGCCTGTGGGTCGAATAAAACTTTGCCTTATCTGATCCTATCTAGTCTTGCAGGGTTTGTATGTGTATTGTTATGGGCAGTATTTCTAACAATGGCTAACCTGGCGAGACCTTGGCTTTCTAAGCGGTTGTACTGGAACAGGGTCAACAACTAACTTCCGACTTCCAAGGTAAATGGAAAGCAGCGTTTAATATGAATGGGTGGGGCTAAACTGCTATAGGCCAATAAGCAGGTATTTGTAAATACACTGGCTTTCCTGACATCACGAATACAAACACAGCAAACACAAATGAATCAGTATTTTCTGTAGAGTTTTTATTGGGTTGATTCAGACTTTATAGTTTATATCGTTCTTGTCTCTGTGTGTCTGTGCAGTCGTAAAATTAGCACTTTCCTTCGGGATTTATAAAGTTTTCTGATTCTGATTTTGCAGCTTTCATAGATGGAAAACAAATACAGCTTTCCATGACACAGATCCTTCTAAACCCACCTTATAAGAAGAAAGAGAAGAATTATGAAATATGTAATACATACTGTATGTAATAAACTAACCTCCTTCCCCTCTGCACTGATCACAATGTGAAAATTCCTCCCCCAAGACGCTTCTTGATAAAAATCTACATGTGCTGAACTGCACTGTTTCAGAGACGACCCTGAGGCTGCATGCATCACTTCAAACAAACAAGCCACCCGGGCTGTAAAAGAGCCATTTAGCAGGTCTTTGTGAGTCAGAAAGGAACACGAACACGCCTGAAGAAGCGTAGGATGTGTGGACAATATGTATCAGGGAGGAAGTGTAAAGAATGGGTCTGGATCTCCAGGCTGGACGCTATTGAAGCTATTGTTGGCATTAAATGTTCAGTTAAATGTTGATAATGTTCCTAAATTAACTATTTTATTTTATTTTGTGTCCTGTTTGCCTTTGTCTAAACCCTCATTTTTTTCTTTTTGAGAATGGTGACTTGAGGTGTTGCTCACAAATGAGTCAGCGCTTTTAGGTGAACATGGAGAGCCTTGATTTTTTCCTTTTTCTGTTTTGTGTTTTTTGTTTCTATGTTTTTTCATGACACTTAGATCACCGCTCAGACTAGATCAGCATGAAGAATTACAGATGAATGATCTCAAAAGTGAATTATTGAATGTATGAAAAGATGCAGTTACTTTGTTATTAGGAGTTAAACACCAGTTTAACACTTGGATCTTAAGAGTTACAGGTAAACACTCGAAGGTTCCCTCCCATTACAGTAATCCCTCCCCCAAATCTGCTTCCAGGACACTTACATTTAATTTTAAACTCAGTTTAATGCATCACCCTTAAAGAAAATGTAACGGTAAATCTGTATTTAAACTTAAATTCCCCACCGAGATTTGCAACTCGGAAGGTCGCGGGACAAAACTTTACACCCGGATCGCATTTAAAGACGAACGTGTCTGAATTAGCTCCGGCTCACGGTTTTCGGGGAATAACCCCTGATCTACTGGGGGCTAAAAATACAAATGAGGGCTCTTTGGAAAGGTCTCCTGGAGATCTATCGAACTGTGGAGTTTGACATGTCTGAGTGTTTTCCCCACCGAGATATGCAACTTGGAACAAAAGTATTGGGACACTGTGGCGAGGTGAACGTGTCCCCTTGTGTGAAAAAATATATTTATTGCCATAAAAAAGCAAAAAAATACAGATGATACTTGCAGTTTCCGCGTTATTGTGGGGATTTCCGCTTTGGTTCTCAAAAAAAATCCTGGGGGATTACTGTAATGCCTGAAGTTCACTCTTCAGGTGGAATCTGAGTGTTTCTGAAGCTATAAGCCCTATATCAGGAACCTGCTTTCTTTAGAAAAGAGTAGTTTCCAGCACACCTGATCACTTTTCCATCTATTTTTCTTAAATTGTGAATCATAATGGAACAAACACGTATTATAATTAGCTGAACCTGTTGCTTGTTGTGTTCTTTGTAATTTTCATGTTGACTTTTCACCACTTTCTCTGAATCCAGTTTGTTTTTAGATTCCTGACTATAAAACTTCTCCTCTCCACCCGGAGCAGCACTAAACTGTAAAGATACTTTATGAATAAAATGTATTTGTATTGTAAATGCATTATGATTAACTGGTTTTAGATTATTAATTTCAGCCGCAGGATCACTCTACAGTGGAACGTTTCCATACAAACAGCAAAGAAACAAACTGAATCCAGAGTAATTGGTTTAAACATAACAATGAATCATCGTTTATCACTCACACTTTTAAAGGGGTACGATTGCTGCAACTTGCTTGGAAAGCTGCAGTCGTTAATTGAGCGTTTCTGTGGTTATTTTGTTAAGACTTGACAAAGTAATAGAGTTTTCAATCTTGGCCAGCCACACTTTCTCTGGTTTAAGATATTTCAACACATTTTGCTTCAGCTTAGCTGGGACATGAGCAGGCAAGCCGACTGTTTTTAGAACTTTTAGAGGTTTAGACTCACTGAAACCGTAGAATTGGTAACACTGTAAACAAATTTTTGTGAATGATGTTTCTTGGTCAAGTTTTGTTTTTCTCCTGTCAGTGGTTCTAGAGATAAATTAAATTCTATGAATATTTTTCATTATAAGGTTGTTGTAATACTGCTATTATTTTCATATTAGTCTCACTGATGCGTGAGAGTCGGCGACCCTGTTATCTACACGTACAACAAACAAACACATTAATATGCAAAACGTTATAAGTAGCACAAATTTCAGTATAACAAGTTCTAGTTTTTCTAAAAATGATTAACTAAACCTTTGAAGCTACATGAAAATAAAGGTTACCACCGAAATCAGCGCCGAGATTGTTGAAGAAACACTTGAGAATGTAATGGAACTCATTTTTGTTGCCTGGTGTAACCGTCAGCCGTTCTTCTTTCTGTTTGCAGATGATGGATGAACTCCCAGGCAGGCCGGACATTTTGAGGAGTCCATTCATGGCAGCATTGATCCAGGAAAGTTCTAGTTTATAACACAGTCATGGCGGAGCTTGTTAATAGACAGACACTTCACCAGATATGCTGGCCGTCCTATGCTGGTTGCATCATGGTGGTCAGACTTTACTGTCACTAGGAAATCAAAACCCTTCATTTTACCACTTAAATGACCTTAATTTTGATCTTAATTTCCAGGTGATTAAGGGGTAAAACTGCCCTTTTTCAAATTTGGCCCAATTTGCTTTACACTGGGGATAACCCCCACGCCCCCGACAAAGGGGTAGAAGATGGATGGTTTCACATTCATGCCATAAATCCACCTATTATGTCAAACCAAAGGATCGATTCACAAATGAAACCCCCCCCCAATTATGGAGGTGTAATTCACACTCAGCCAAAGAGCTGATCAGCTGCTCACCAACCGATCATCACTGTGTCCTGGTCATGCATCACGTTTCTGAGCAAAACTCGTTCTTCGCCGTTGAAAGACGGAAAGACTCTGATGAGCTCCGACACGTGAGTGACAGGATGAGCTTCGTATTTTAAAAATAACGTAACAATTAATTCTTTCAAGGCACATGATGAACTTTAATTTTCCATCAAATACAAAAGTGAAACTGTGCAAACACTATGGGTACATGGAAAGAATCCAGCGTACAAAGATGACCTAATCGCAAGCTAATGTTAAAGCAATGCTGCAGGATAGTCGAACAAAGGACTAGTATGTACTCAATGCTACGGGGGATTCAGCTGGATCCCGCGGCGGCGGATACAGCAGTGCTACAAAAATATAAAGCGGTGGAACACTCTCACTTAAAAATACTCACACACACACACACACACACACACACACACACACACACACACACTAAAAATAAGCCTCTCATCACACAAAGCTCAGCAGGGAATTCAGTGGTTCTCCGCAAACACAAGTTGTAAATACCCAGTAATTAAGAATCTGGCAGTTCCACTTGAAGCGTCTCAAATTGGGGGTTGTGAAAGCTGCGATTCATGTGGCGTCAGTAAGGCAGGGATCTGAGGTTTAACAGAGCGATGAAAAGATAAGGTGGTCTCAGGAATTGGCCAACAGCCTCGACATGAGGCTATTCAAGGTGTACAGTCACCACCCACCTCCTATACACAACCTGCGATCCCCCCCAGGCCCTGTTCCCATGGTGTGAGCTAAATGGTTCAAAACACGCTCCTTTTACTGATATAATTAACCTCCTGCATTCGGGACAGCCTTGAAACACCGTCAGCACATCAGTTATGGGTTAATGATGCAGCGGCTGATAGGCCTGGCATTTAAGACAAGCATGATTGACAGATAAAGTTTGGCTAAAGCGATACAATATACAGAAGATAGCACAAGAAATATTCAGAGGACAAACATACGGGTGTAAAAAAAAAACCAAGTGAATAATTTGCTGAGGGGATCAGAGCAATAATAAGTATTTTTTCTTAGGTGTCTATGTACAGAGTATATACATGATCCTTATTCCCTTTCAGGAATGAGTTCCTTACTGCTGGTAAAGTCTTTAAGAGCTTAACGTCCATAAAAAATATCACAGTGGTAATTATACTGTGATGGCCACAACCACATAATTACAGTATATACACAAACACAGAAAGAGGAAAAGGGCTGTAAAATACGCCGAGAGTGTTTTTAAAGTGTCCGGAGCGAGAGAGCATCACTAAACAGTGTATCTGATCACTCAGCAGCGATCGGCCGCGCACTGAGATTCTGTGGAGTCCTGTGTCGGCTTCTCGTCTTCTTGCTCTGCCAGTTTTAGAATGACCACTTTCCTGCGGAGCGTCCCGGGCATCTGAGTGGTCAGGCTCTCCGCGGGCGGCTCAGACACGGAGCCCCTCGGGGTGGGAGGGCAGCTGTTGGCGCCGTGGCTCAGCAGCAGGCAGATGGCGTCCGTGTATCCGCCGCGCAGGGCCAGGTGGAGCGGCGTGAATCCACCGTCGTCCTGGGCGGAGGCCGCCCCTGGCCACTTCTGCAGCAGCTCCTCCATGACCTGGCAGTGCCCGTTTTCGGCTGCCAGGTGGCAAGGGGTGCGCAGGACGTGGTCGGCATCGTGCGTGTCGGCACCTTCCTCCAGTAACATCCGGACAGTGGCCAGGTGACCCCCCCGTGCGGCGAGGTGCAGGGGACTGAGCCCCTGGGCCGTGCGGCTCTGGAGGTCCGCGCCGTGTTTGAGGAGCAGGCGGGACGTGCTGGTGTGGCCGGTCTCTGCTGCCACGTGGAGCGGCGTGTTCAGGCCGGCGGACATGATCTGCACGTCAGCCCCGAGCTCCACCAGGACACGGGCCACCCGGTACTGCCCCCTCTGCGAGGCCAGGTGCAGCGGCGCCCGCCCGTCCGCCGTCTGCCCGTCCATATCGACGCCGGCTTGCTTGACCAGCAGCTTCACGATGCCCAGGTGACCCTGCCAGGCCGCCAGGTGCAACGCCGTCCATTCGTCCTTGCCCCTGGCCCGAGCATCGGCGCCGCGGCTCAGCAGGACACGCACCACGTTCTCCCGGCCGTGATGGCAGGCTACATGCGTGGGGGTCCGTCCCTGAGCGTCCGCCTCATTCATGGTGGCGCCGCGGTCAAGGAGGAGCCGGGTGAGCGCTTCGTCGCCATTCTGAGCTGCGAAGTGCAGCGGCGTGTACTGATCCTCATCCTTAGCGTTCACGTTGGTGCTCTTGCGGCTCAGCAGGATCTCAGCCACACTCTTCAGGCGTTTCTCAGCAGCCAGGTGAAGGGGCGTGGCTCCGCGTGAGTCAGGCAGGTTCGCGCTGCAGTTGTTCAGCAGCAGGAACTTGACCGCTTCCTCGTTGGTCAGGCCCACAGCGAAGTGCAGCAGGCTGCCGCCGCCTTCCAGAAGCAAGTCCACGTCCTGTGGTTGGAGGATCTTCATCAGCTTGGCGATGTCCTCAGTGCGGATGGCGTCACACAGCTTCTTCTTCTGCAGTTCACTTGACTCTGTGCAACACAATCGTAGCAAGACAAAGAGAATTAAGGGCCTCGAAAGTACAGGAAGGCAACCTCTCCCCAGTAGGACACCCAGTGGTGAACGTCTCTTTCATTCATTAAATATTTTACATTAATTTTGTTTAAGGCTGTTTACAAACAGGGTCCCACAATTACAATCGTCACAAAAGACTTCAACTCAAACGACTCAATTTCCCCAACTGTTAATATACAACAATTTATTTTATTTTATGACTGATAACGTTAAACTGTTACACTGTATTTTTTTGACTGCGAGTGGCTTATTTCTTACCGTTGCCTGAGTTTTCCTTCTCAAAGGAGAGTGTGATTGATCCTTGAGACGAAAAGGCTGAGTCCACAGAGGAGATGCCTGACAGTCTCTTGCTCGTGTTGTCCTTGCTCTCCAGGCAGTCCTCCTTCACGTGGTCGAAGCTGCGGGAGATGCCAGAGTCGATCTGACTCAGCAGCTCAGAGAGGCTGTAGTCCTTCTCCGGCAGCATGGCTGACTTCGGCCTCACCGGCTTCTGCTCCTTAGTCTGTGAGGGAAGGAAACGGAAACTGATATTAAGCAACAATTGTGTCCTAAACTCAAACAGGAGGAAGCGCTTCACAGATCACTCAAGCAGCTGAAATAAATGAACATAGATCATTCGGTCTGGTCCTATTCTGTCAAATAACCGGTTCTGATGATCAATGAATCACACTGTGAAGAAAGACGGTCATCAGTGTGGCCTGTAATAATTAGTGACTTAGTACAAACTCCAATGCATGCTGCTCATACAGGAAATGTCTCTTTCCATGCATGCTGGGTAAGCAATCCTGCCCAGTTACATTCCCTAACCCTAGAGCGATGTTGTCACCTGCATTAGACACTTGTGGTACGTGCTTCAAAAACACAACAAAAAAATGCCACACAGTTGCCCAATGGCCAGGCTCTATTGTGACAGTCAGTCATGGCTAAATACACATTAGGGTTGTTTGGTTCACAGGTTGCACAAGGGCGAAGGGTTTCTCTGCACCAAGCCATGAAAGAATGGAATGTGCAGAAATATGAGACAAAAAGAAAAATAAGAACTGTAAGATGGTTCACACAGGAAAAGTGGGAAGGATGTTAATCTACTTTATGTTTACTTTAAAAATACTGGAATGCAGCGATCCTCAGCCTCTTTTGCGCCACAGACCAGTTTCATGTAAAACAATAAATAATAAACGAGTAAAAAAAAACAAGACGTTTGTTTTCTACTCTATTTTTCTTTAAAACTTAATTTTTTTTCCAAAACAAAAGACCTTTCAAACTCTGATAATCAGTCAAAAAGTTTTATTTGGCCGTTCTGTGCGGCCCGGTACCAAATGAACCAGGGGCCGATATCGTTCAGTGGCCCAGTCTCTGGAGACCCCTGCTCTAATGGGCTGGACTGTGTACTAGCATGGCTGTGTTACCTGTTCTGGTGGAAGAGCTGGGCAGGGGGAGCAGTCTGGCTCAGACATGGACACTCTGGACTCTTCATGGGGTTTGGAGCACAGCTCTTCAGCCTCAGACGTAATTTCTGCAGGAAACAGAGAGACGAGTTATTTAAACCCCAAACAGGAGCTGTGAGGATATTCTTAGTTCAAACCACTGCAATAGAGCCACTGAAAATAATCTTGACAGTCACAAGTTACAGTCACCTGTTATTGGGTCGTCAAACAGATCTTGAATTAAAGCAATAGTTCAACAAAACTCTTCTGTGTATAATAATCCCTCGCTTTTCGCGGGGGTTACGCTCCAAGAGCCCCCCCGCGTATAGTGAAAAACCCCGTTGAATCTTGGTAAAAAATAAAAAAAAAAGCCTAAAAATGCCTATTTTTATAGTGTAAACCCTAAATATGCCCCACATCTGCTCCCTGAACACTTTAGTTTCGTGTTAAACTCAGTTTAATGCAATACTCCTAAATAAAATGTAAAGGTAAATACATAATCAGAAAACTTTATTGTTTAAAAAAATGTTAGCATTAACGGTTAGCATTAGCAGCATATGAAAACAAAGACTCGTACACAAAAGAAAGGTTGAAATAACTCTCTCTACCCACATGTTTAGACAGAGCACAGCTTACTAAAACTAAATAAACTGAGATAACTGTTGCGGGAAAGTTTAAAACACTAAAATACGAGGACAAGACACGGAGCAGTCATGCTACATGCTGCAGCAGCTTCTTCTTCTTCTTCTTATGGTGGTTGACAACTTTTAATTTTTTGTATTACAGTTCGTCTCTCAGACAAATCAGCGCAAAACTGAGGGGTTATTGTACCAACAAACATAAAAAAATTAACAAAACTGTTTAGGGCAAAACATCCTTTGACTGTAATTAAACATTTTGTTTAACTTTTTCTCTGTTCATTGTGAAACAGCTACTGTGCAGCGAGACTGGAATGATGGATGTGTGATATTCACCCTGAAAGCTGGGCCGGGCTTCAGGAGAGGCGCTCCAGCATTTCTGCATCAGGGCCATGAACCCGGAGCATGCCTGAGGTCGACTGCGGGGCACGGCGCTCAGCTCCGGACGCACCCCCTTCACCACTTTCACCATAATGTGCAGAATGTTGTTCTCCCCTATGGGCCAAAGCAAAGTAAACAGGGCTGTCATTTCACTGCTGCCAGTGAGACTGAAAAGGTCGATCCTTTTCAACAAGGTATAGGGTTCAGTTTACAAGACAGAGGACATGCGCCGCAGGAGGCGTCGCGCTGCGTGGGAAGAAAGCTCATACATGTAGCTAAGCTAGCCGAGGAGAAAAAGAACAATAGAAGATTAGCTGTTCTGAACTGGAAATAAAGTTTTCTTAGGTGTTGTCAGTGTTCTTTATATGATAAGTCATTGCGTCAACACTGGAAAATATTATTAGCTCCTTTCCGGGAGACTTTTGTTCTCAAGCGCACTCCTATGCGAACCAGCAACAGAGAAAAACACTGGCTGCTGGTTCAGATTCCACAGCAGGGCCAAAAAGGACAGCTCCAGGAAAAAAAAAGAAGACACCCCTACAGTTTATTTATTAATCAGCGTCTCTCTGAGTGTGAACCCGTTCCAGTCCAGTGTCTGTTAAATTCCTCCACAAACACCTCCTTCTGCTTTATGAGGGACTGAT
>JBBJLR010088152.1:0-10436 GCA_037577145.1 Brachypetersius gabonensis | reverse complement strand
AACATCCGCAACATGGTGTTGCAGACTCTAAAGGATCTGAGTCTCCGCAGGAAGTACATCCTACTTTGACTTTTCTTCACTTGGCCAGCGAGTGCTTTGACCAGTCCAGTTTATTGTCCATTTGCAGACCCAAGTATTTGTATTCCTGGACAATCTCCACATCCACCCCCCTGACAGACAGAGGAGAGACTGGAGGCTGTGATCTTCTCAGGTCCACAACCAGTTCTTTTGTCTTGCTGATGTTGAGCTGCAGCTGATTCATCTCACACCAGTCAACAAAACTGAACTGTCCACAGTCCTTCTGTATTCCATATCCTCCCTTTGGCTGATATATCCAACAATTGCTGAATCATCTGAGAATTTCTGCAGATGACAGCCCTCAGTGTTGTATCTAAAGTCGGATGTGTACAAGGTGAAGAGGAACGGTGATAAGACTGTCCCTTGAGGAGCCCCGGTTTCGGACACACAGCCAGTAAGATAGTCCATAATCCAAGAGACTGAGGGAGCCTGAACCTGCATCGCAGAGAGTTTACTCCCCAACCGGGCTGGCTGAATGGTGTTGAAGGCACTAGAGAAATTGAAGAACATGATCCTCAGCGATGACCCAGGCCTGTCCAGATGGTTGTAGGCACGGTGTAGCAGATAGGTGATGGCATCTTCCACTTCAATTTTGGCCTGGTATGCAAACTGCAGGGGGTCTAATGAAGGTTTAACTAGTGGGCGGAGTGAATTCAGGACCAGCCTCTTGAAGACCTTCATGCAGCATTAAGTGAGTGCAACTGGCCTGTTGTCCGATGGGGCACTGGAGCGAGCCTTCTTCGGCACAGTCACCCGACCTGAAAGCCTTCTTCTTCTCATTCAGTAGGGCTTTAATGTCCTTGGTGACCCATGGCTTGTTGTTGGGGAAGCAGCGTATGGATTTAAGTGGCACATAGAGATTGACACAGAAGTTAATGTAGGTCTCTTCACTAGAGGTATGTTGGGGAGGAATGGCTGTGCAGCAGTATGCCTCTTTAACATTAGCATATAGCAAGTCCAGTGTCTTGTTTACCCTGGTTGGGCAGTCCACGATCTGTGTAAATGTGCTAAGTGCCCTGTTTAGAATCACGTGATTGAAGTCACCGGAGATCATGATGAGAGTCCGGGTGCCACGTCTGCCACGCAGTCGTCGCGTCGGCAGACGGAGGAATGTAAACAACAATGGCGATCACATATGAGAATTCTCTAGGCAGGTAGTATGGACGGAGCCCTAATGCTACTAGCTCAGTGTCTGGGCTACAGACGCGTTTCTTAAGCACAATGTGATTAGGGTGACACCATCTCTTGTTAACGAACAGAGCGAGTCCTCCCCCCTTGGGGGAAGTTCCATCAGCCCGAACAGACGAAAAGCCGGTAACATCCACGGCAGAGTCGGGAATGCGCTCATGCAGCCATGTTTCAGTAAAACACATTAAACTGCACTCACAAAATTCCTTGTTGTTTCTGACCAGCGCCGTAAGCTCGTCCATCTTATTGTCCAGCGACTTCACGTTGCCCATGACAACGGAGGGAAGATAAGGTTTATATCGCCTCTTCCGCTGTACAGTCTGTACAGTCGACCCTTCACTCCTCCACGGCATTCTCTCTTTGTCTTTCCCTTCCATATCTCCTCAGGAATGACAGAGATGATGTCTCCGTCTTGCGTCACTTGTTGCCTCAGCGAAATCAGCTGGTCGCGGGTGTAAGCAAAGAGTCAGTCGCTGCCGCTAGCCGCGTTAGCATTAGCTGCGTGCGTGCAGCCAAAACAGAGAGTCGTAAAAGTAGAAATTTCGAAATAACTCTTCCCAACCACATGGTTATGGAGGGCACAGCTTGTTGATGTTAGTTCTACACTCTAAAAAGCACAAAAACACACAAAACACGAAGGCGTAACACAGAGCAGACGTGAACATGCTGCTGCAGGCTTCGCGCCTGCGCACTCAGGACTTGACTTGCAAGTCCAATGTTATGATAAATGTATGATAAATATAATAATAATAAAAATCCTGACATTCAAGCATATAAGCATACAACCATTAATGACAGAAATCAGTGATTATGTTCAAAGTAGAGGTATAAACTATTCTACAATAAGCAGTGACAGGAATAAAACCCTGAAGTGATTCGAATTAATAATATTTTTGTGGCCAAAATATAAATGACATTCATTTTTGACAGCTTTTGGTAGGTTCTTCTGGGAAAAGTAACAAAAAGGACTGAAGTCACGTTGGAATTTTGGCAAATCTGATATCTTTGAACATCTTTTAACAATCTAACATTTATATTGTACGTTTCTTGGCTTGGCAGGAATGAGCTGAAATGGTGCTTTGTCTCTGCCCCCAGAGTTCCAAAACCCACAGCAATTTTAACATATTTTAACACATTTTAACACTGCAGTAGTGTTTCAAAGGCCATTGTAGTCCTCCCTTGAGCAAAGTGTCTTTTTTTCTCAGTCCTATGTGGACGTGTCACTAGTTAAACTCAACTGAAGTCCATGCCTGTATGATGGATGGATGTACTGATCCCTGTGTCATTGTCCTCCTCTCAGACAGAGGAGTTCGATTTATCATTTATCAGTACCGTTGAGGCATTTTCCTTGTGAAATGTTGAGATAAGAAAGAACAGCACTTGAAACTGAGGTCAACAATAACTTTTAAAGATCATCTTAAATCTTACCAAGAATTTTAACTAGAAAAGTCAACCATCAAGTTAGAAGAGAACTTTCCTTTAACACTTTAGGGAAAAGATATACTTCACAGGTACTGCAGTTTTCCCCCACCTCTCTATTTGTGGCGTATTTTTGTTTAAGCTGTGTGTGTGTCACCTTGTCCACATCTCAGCCTCCACTGCATGAGTGAAGCTGTCCTGCAGGCACTGGACATGACCCTGGAAAACACACTCACTTATTGTTCTTTGTTGTAATGCTTGGAATAACTCAGCGGGACCTGACAGCTCCTGATGTGTTGGGTTGGGTTGTGGTCAGATGTCATTTCCCAAACTAGTGCTGATCTCTGTATGGGTCGAAATGTCACATTCAGGTTTTTGCACTCCCCAATTCCCACTCAGCTTAATTTGACCCTGTTTTTCCCATGTTTTGTTATTCCACCCCATTACTGTCCTACACTATATAGTTTATCTTTAAACAGTTTCTAATCTGGCTCCCTGGAGTCAAACACATTGTGTTGCTAAGAGAATACAGACTCACAATGCCCATGCTTGTGAGAAATAATATGAATGGGAAATAAACCAGCAGTTCAGGAGATGTTTATATCCAGTTCTATAATATGTTTGTTACATACAGCAAAAGCAGATTTAGGAAGGTCAAGGCTGCTGTATCAACACTGCACAGAGAACTGGGAGAGGTTATATGGTCAAAAAAATGCGTATTTAACCATAGGGTTTTATCTTTGCTTTATTGGGGTGCGTCAGATAATTGATTTGTTGATTTGCTGTTGTTGTTTGGGTGATTTAACTAGTGTATAAAATCAGAACCTTGGCCTTAATACCAGGGCTACACAATATGGATGAAATTATAATAATTTGCAGTGTATTGTAAACTCACTGATGAATCTCTGATGACATGATTAAATATCAGCATGCATTACTTTGACCAAAAGTATTAACATTTGGCAAATCCATTGGGGTGCCATTGAAATTTGACCGCTCCAGATGCCTCCTCTCAGAGGCTTGGCCATAATATGAAAAATTGTAGCAAAGGCCGAGTAATAAATTCAGTAAAGCGTGTTCAGTGACATATTCCATTACAATGCATGACATTTTCAAAACATCTGATAAGTCATATGGAGGAAACTATTAATTTAATCCACACTTTCTTCATTCCTTAATTCTGAAATATATAATGGTTTCATCACATTAATTTGTCGGTACACACCCGTTCTGTTGGAGCTCAGTACCACTGAAGAAAAAGTATCACCTCACTGATTTATCAGTCTTCTCAGGCTTTAGCAGACCTGAGTAATGTATTTTATACATAATGTACACAATAACAGACTAAACTAAGTCCTATGACTTCAAGTTAACGTAAAATGCCATTCTGGCATGCATCTAAATAAATAACACATTGTTCAGCATTAACTAGGCAATTTTTGTCCAGAACATTTTCATTATACACCATAAATCCCCTTTTAGGTGTCCATTATAATACTCACATTACTCCCATAGCTTTTTGAAGCCAATAGCTAGTGACTAATTGACCAATCCAATAACTGCTAATTAAAGGGCTGTCCATTGCTGTATTATTGAGCAGCAAGAGTGAATTTGAGATTGCACATTTGTTCATTTGCATTTTGCAGCCTTCAGTGATATCAATAATTCAACACCATAGTTAGCGATACTAGCTGATATATTGCACGGCCCTTGTCTTCTGTCCTATTCTCCTCCCTCTAATTATGTTACATGAAAGACAGAGCTCCTTTAACCTTTGACTCCATGGTGACTTTCCTCAGAAGATACTGTGGCCATGCTCTTTCAAAGCTGTGACTAAAAAGGTCATCAGGAACAAGCAACTGCCTCCAAATTAATGGCTTGGTGGTGCTCGGAAAAAGGCTGTTCTCTGCCCTTAAGGACAAAGGGGCAGCTTGCTGCCTTTTGGAATCACAGGGACCAGAAGTCCTGTTAGTGATGCATTCAAGGACTTAAAGATGTAGAGGATCGTCACTTTTGCCTTCCCAAATCATCAATTCAGGGGACAGGAGAGAAGACTGGATGCTGGTAGATAAATAGTATAAGAAATCCAGGGGATACATTGCAAACTGCAAGTAATTAAACAGCGTTGGCTGTTTTAGCCCAGAATTCCAGCACATTTGGTTTGAAATGGGGAGAAAAACAACTTTGAGGTCATAAACTGTAAAATGCCAGCTTTAATTGACAGTATTTACCTACATTCATTCAAGCAAACACATCAAGCCATTTTAAATGTAATATAATTTCAGCGGATTATAAATATGTGGGCAAGCTACATTATTTTAAATAAATAAATAAGAACTCATATGCTGGGTATGCCCTGTAATTTTCAGTTCCTATTTATTTTGGTTATTTGCCTAAGAGGCTCAAGTGTATACCCAACCTAACCCATGTGCAATAGAGTCTATAGTTAGCATCTGTTGGATCAGTGAGAGCTTGTAGCTTTTCAATTGATAGTGTTGCTCATGTGGTGTTGATACAAAACCATCTTGATCTTGAATCAGCTCAAGATATGTTGCTATGTTATATGGAAATTAAATAAACGTCTGTTGCCTTACAGCAAAGCAAGAAAAAAAATGTCCAATTACTTTGGGTCCCCTAAATTGAATAGGGTACATTTAAATGGCCATAAAATCAAATTTAAATGAAATACATGTTAGAAACATGATTAGAAAGCACTTTTCTGGTTTAAAGGCAATATATGATGATGTATCCTGAATGTGGGAGGAGTTTCTGAAAAGCTTTTTGGAGCAGATAGCCGGCTTGCTAACATTAATGCTTGGAAGTGAAATATCATGGAAAAGCTTCTACATGAGTGCCTCTAAACGTATTTCTAGAATACCTCTATTTGCTATTAAAGTGAATGCTGGGTATTAAAAAACACTGATATGCTCAAAGAGCATAAAGTGAATTCAGCCAAAGGCTAAGTAATGCAGTGCAGCTATACATACTGAACAACACACAGAACGAAATAATAAATGCTGCTTTTAGGTGGAAATGGCCTTTAAAATCCGAATTCTAATGCAGCTCATCCAGGTTGACCAGTCATGACCTCACATAAGAGCTGACAGCCTGCATTAAAAGCATGTTCTAAGCTAAGGCATCATCCACCTTCACATGGAGAGAGGTTGATCTACCCCTTATCGTCATTCACTTATAAAAAGGACAAATCACAGACAAGTGACCTGCATTCGTTTATCATTGCAGCAGTGTGTGTGTGTGTGCGTGTGTGTGCGTGTGTGTGCGTGTGTGTGTGTGTGTGTGTGTGTGTGTGTGTGTGTGTGTGTGTGTGTGTGTGTGTGTGTGTGTGTGTATGCTACGCAAGGTTTGTTAATACCCCAGTAATTTACAATGGAAGCTCCCAGCTCATAGCTCACATTTATTTAAGAGGTTGACCTGGTCATTCTGCGTAAATCATTGGTTTATAATGTGAGCGCTGTCATGGTGAGCATAGAAAGCACAATGTCCAACAAACAAAAAAAAATAAATAAACGTATTTCCAGAATCCTGTTTTTCTTTACTGGGAGGCAAAATCTCAGCAAATGTAACTCGAATCTCAAGCCATTGTTACCTTTTATTTAGGTGTATAGTCGCTGACTGAAGCCCAAATGTTTTATCAGCCCATGCACACTTTTGGGTTGCGGAAGATTAAAGCGGGAAAAATAACCATGAAACAAAATAGCAGCATATTGCAAACAGTCTAAACGACAAGAGATTTTGTAAGAAACCAAACACAGTGTTGAGTTTATCCCAGGGCAGCCAAATAAAGCACCTAAATACTGATGAAACCCAGTCTTCAGCATTAAAGGCTGTAAAGTTACCCAGTAAACTATCTAATGACAATACATCTAGACAGAGCCTGGTATGATATTTACAGTATGACAGTCATCAGTGCCCCTTACGGACTATTCATACCAGTCATCATGCTTTCCATGCGGAGGTAACAGAAAATAAATGGAGGCTCATAGCTGATAGGCTCTGAATGACTGTGGGTATCTTACTACAGCACGGTGACTGTTAAAAGATTTAGTTTTATTTTTTGGGAATGTGACTGTACCTTTTTGTTGCAGTACTTAAAGAATCATGAAAAACTCACATTTTCTCTGGATTTTTAAACAGATTTTAAGGGAGTGTATAGATTGTGGTAAAATTGTATCAGCCAGACCCCATTCCATGTATTCCTTGTATGTAAACCAGACCCTCCAGAAGAGCCCTCTTTAACTTTTAAAGGTTTTTAAAATGTAATAGACAGCCTGCATGAGGCATGTTGCAACTGTAGGAGCAAAACTTTGCATCTCCAAAAAAATCCTGATTTACAGATGAAAAATTTTTTTTTTCTTTTTAAAAAACAAAAAATCATAGATACATGGTTTTGTTCCAGCAGAATAGAACTTTACAGTTGTAAAAAGACGTCTTTACAGTTGTGTAGATCAGATTTAATTTTTTTTTCCTTTTGATATTCAGTTACACAGCCATATGACAGACACCCACATCCAGACTTACAGTCATTAGTTACAGGTACAGTCCCCCTGGAGCAATTGAGGTTAAGTGTCTTGCTCAAGCACACAATGGAAAGTAGGGGTTTGAACCTGCGACTTTGTGCCCATAAGGTTCACAGGCGAGTGTTTTACCCCCTAGCCTCCTACCACCCTTACGGTGATTTACACCCATTCCTGGTGATGTTATAAGGAGTGTTGCCGCCCAGTCTACTTTTCAAATAAGGCAGGCTAAACAGGTACCACCAACAGAGTGAAAAGGGATTTCTTAAATGATCAGTGCTTTCTTTATAAATGGTTAACCCATGCCTTGTCAAAGGAATCAACACCTAAGAGCAATGCAAGCTGACCCATGACCTCTATTCCCATGGCCAAGCCGAGTTCAGCCTTGCTGAAACATCTTGAAGAATGGCCATATGAAAAACAATTATATGCTTGAACCGAGAGGACACTTGTACAGGGCTGAAGGCCAAGGCTGCAGAGGCTTACACGCTTCTTGAGGTCTGTGAATGTGCCTGCCACCAGAGAAACCCCCATGACCAGCATTTAATAAATGGCGGGCCACTCTCTGTACAGCAGTGACACCAACATGGTAGCGGAATGGTAGTGTTTCTACACACTGTGAGCACTACCTGCTTCATTAGAAACACATATATTACAGCTATGCAGCACAGTTTGACTGTAGAGGCTCATTGTATTCCATTCACATTATTTATCGTAAATCGCATTTGCTCTTCTGATTAAGCTTACATCTTCTTGTCCTACTTTAAGATTTTAGCACTTAGAGCTCTCCTCTGGTTCTCACACCGTCCTGAACCTCAAATCATAAGTCGCTGTGGATAAAAGCTGAATGAAGGCAATGTAAACCAATGTAATGTTAACAGGGGTCACATGGCTTGACTCAAATCAGACTTCAGTCACAGATTCTATGACGTCCAACTCCACTTTGACTTGAGCTACATGGATTCAGGTGGATGAGCTAGGCTTTAGTTATAAGATGTTTGATGCATTTTACCAAACATTTTTTTACAAACTGTTTTTTACGAAAAGTCCAATACATTTTTTTTTTTTACAAAAGTCCAATGAATCGACTGTTCAGCTGCTGGTTTCAATTGCTTGTCATCTAAATTTATTTTAAACTAGTGGCTGTTTATAATTTGTCTAACATGTTAGTGACATCGCTCTGTGTCATTACATATGCATTACGTATATATAACTGATACATAACTGTATAATAACCGTAATGATTTGATGGAAACCACTGGAAATGACCTGGGTCTGTATTGCTTGCTGGGATGTGCAGCTCTGTGTTTGTACTAATGCATGTTTATCCTTTATTTATACTGTTGTGGTTGTCATGATTATATACCATAAATCTAGGCATTATAAGACTACTACTACTACTACTACTACTACTACTACTACTACTACTACTACTACTACAACTACTATTACTACTGCTACAATTACTACTACTACTAATAATAATAATAACAATAATAATAATAATAATAATAATAATAATAATAATAATAATAATAATAATACTGCTACAATTACTACTACTACTACTACTACTACTAATAATAATAATAATAATAATAGTAATAATAATAATAATGCTACTACTACTACTACTACTACTACTACTAATAATAATAACAATAATAATAATAATAATAACAATAATAATAATAATAATAATAATAATAATAATAATAATAATAATAATAATACTGCTACTACTACTACTACCTACTAATACTACTACTACTACTACTACTACTACTACTACTAATAATAATAATAATAATAATAATAATAATAATAATTTACTATTTAGTAGCATATACTACTTACCGTCATTTTTAGTGTTCTGTGTTAAAATGGCATTTCTAACAGAAGAATGCTTGTTTGCTCAGGAAAGGTTTAGGACTCGACTATTAGAGTTAAGTCACCCACTGTCAGTTTCTCACCCCAGGATCAGTCCTGGAAGCGTTGAATTGGTTGAGTGTTCTCAACTGAACAGGCACCCTGAAGAGTCACTAGACAATCCATGCTTTAACATCAGAGCAAAGTTAGATAGGTCTGTCTAAGGATTCAGACACAATTTGCATTGCCTTTGCCTTTGGCAGCAATTTAGTAAATCCAGATTGGTCTGACAGCATGGATTTGCTGCTCCTTAAGAGTATATGTATTATATGTATATATATATATATGTATTAGGGCTCTCAGTAGATTAAAATATTTAATCTACGCGTTTAATCTCATGTTTGCCATAGTTAACTCTCAATTAATCACACCTTTAAGTCAGTACTAAACATACTGTTTTTAATACTCTTATCAGCATAGGAGTAGACAAATATGTTTGCTTTGTGCAGATTTGTTTATTAATGACAGTCAAAAATGTATAAAAATAATCTTACACATATACATATATACATACATATACATATATACGTATATATTAATGCTGGGGAACGATTACAATTTCAATCGCGATTAACCACATTGTTTTCTGTGATTAATCGCATTGTTATATGCAAAATTAAATTAATAATTCAGAACTAGTGTATTGAACACTTTTCTTTTTAAAATACTGCTATATAAACAAAAGTGGAATGACACTTTAAACATACACTTAAAAACTAAGGAGCTTTTTAACAGCAGTGTTCCATTTAACACAGTCACACAGCTGCAATTCAAATCTTTCTTTAAATCTCAACTTAAACATTAATGAAAGCAAATCAAATATAAAACCGAAGCTATTTGGCACTGCAGGGCATTCAGGTTTTATCTAGGGGGGTGGAACCATTATAGCAGCTGCAAAGAGGGACCGACTCCATTTGAAAGTCTCAGGAATGGTCAGGAGTCTTATATTGACAAAAGTAATGGGAGCACTGTATGTGTCGGCTGGTGGTCAGGCGTCCCGTTACTTTTTGTCCATATTAAATAGCTCAGCGTTCGCAGTATTTTAGTGAAAGCACCAAAATTTAAAAATAAAAAGATTTTTAAAAACCTGCGTTTTATAAATTCTATAACAAAAAATGTTTTAACAGTGATTGTGTTACCCTTTGATGTTCAGAGAGGCCATTCCATATTGGGGACCTTAAGCACGGTTAGATCAAGCACGCTCTCCGCGGTGTCATGGTGCTGGGTATAAGAGAGACACAGCAGCGTGCAGCCAAGTAGAATATTTACAGTTTATTAACGAAACGG
>JBBJLR010088121.1:0-10437 GCA_037577145.1 Brachypetersius gabonensis | reverse complement strand
CTGAACCAGTGAAGAACCAGGAGCAGATGATTCCAGATGATCAGGCGGTGATCAGTATACTGGTGGTGCTGAACACCTTTTTCTAGGCTCCTAGTATCTTTAGGTACTTTGCAGCCAGTCGCAGTAAAACATGTTCTATTTAATCTACTCAATATGCCAAAGATAAGACATGTTTAGATACAAGAAATGGTATTTTTTCCTCCAACAAGATGATTCAAAGTAAAATACAAGGAAATGAGGAAGACTACAGCACTGTATGCAATAATAAATAGAAATCTAAGATTAAGAAGTCTTATTCCAATTCAAGATCAATCCTTAACCTCAACAACCAAACCTTTTCATTTCATAGAAAAAAGGAGAGCTCTTGCTAAAAGCAATTTTTGAATACATTTTGAGGCATTTTGGACTGAAAATATATAACACCCCACACACACTCACACAGATTATTCATGAATCTGAATTAGGGGGTCCTCCACTGCATGACACTTGATCAGCCTCGTACAGATGCTTAACTGCTTTCAGAAAGTCCACAATTACTGATGCACACTTATCCCTATAGAATCCCCTATTCAGTTACCACTCCTGCCTTTCTGACACATTCTCACACCTGCTTTGGATAAGCATTCGAGTCGACCCCGTCTGCACGGCCCCTGACTCTTTGATGCCACGATCTGACTTTTGGACTCCACCTGCTCCGGAGACGGAATTCATTCTGGAGCCACATGTTAGCAATAGACGTAGCTCTTAGCTCAGCCTTCACTCACAGTAAATGGGAGAACTTCGTTTGGATGCATGATTCAGTAACAGAGACCCCTTCATTCATTTCACATCCTGTCTTTTTTGGGTGTCAGAATGCCTGGGGCTGATGGGTAAAGTAAAGCAATACCTGTGGCCTTCATGACGGGTCCAGACACAGCACTGGATTCACACAGCACTTGCTACGTCCTGCAGCAAAAATCAACGGTTTGCCTCCATATGTGAAATTAGAAAAAGGTTTGGCTGAGCCACACTAGTATTGTTTTATTATATCACATATATAACATTATTTTATTACACAGCAGCCTACTCTTAATGAACAGTGTAACTCATGAGACAAATTGTTTATCATCATTATTCCCTGGAGCTCCTTGGGGTTAAGGGTCTTGCTCAGCGACCCAGTGGTGGTGCTGAAGGTAGGATTCAAACCCATGACCTTTTGGTCCGGAGGCAAGTATCCTACCCTCTGAGATACCTCCACCTCAACTGTTGCGCTTGCTAGCATTACGCTGAATTACGGGCGAAGAGGGGGGACCGAGAGAGAGTGATGACAGTAATGCTCTCTTGGACTCCTGGGCATGGCTGTCTGCAGACAAAACAGTCATATTTTCTTTTTTAATTGTATTTTTAAAGTATTAAAAAACATATAACGGACTAATGAAAAAAGTTTGAAATCCTAATTGTTCAAATACTTTTCTTTGGCTTTATTTTAGCCCCTGTGCATTTTCCCCAGGATATTTCACTACACTCCTTTCCACACGGCACATACCGGAGCGTTCAGTGGCCAATTTCAAGGACTATTTTGCATAAACAGGGTTCATACTTGTAGCCACTTTAACACATTTGACTTGCAGCTCCTCCAACACTCGAGACCTGTCCAGATGTTCATGGTTAGACGTTTCCACATTTACATTGATGGCATATAGCTGACGCTCTTATCCAGTACATCAGTACTCAAGTAGTCCACATCGTTTCTCCAAAAAAGCTATACTTAAATCAACGTCTGCTATTCAATCTAGTTACTGTCAGCTAAGTTACAGCTAAGTTAAAGCAAAAGAAAAGAAGGCATGGAGTTATGAGTAATTTTTTACATGAGTATTGGGAAGAAGAAATAAATAAGAAAAAACAAGAGGCACAGTTAGTCACTGAGGTGCTCCTTGAAGAGGTGGGTCTTAAGACGCACCTTAAGCTTGAAGACCGATCTGATCAGAAGAGGGAATTCGTTCCACCACTGGGGGCCCAAGACCGAGGAGAGTCTCGACGTGTGTCGTTCTCTTCTTTTGAGCAACAGAGGTTCCTTTGTTTTGGTCCATCGACCTCTGGGTTATGGGCCCAGCACGCTTCCACTGCACCACTCTGCTGGACTGTTACATGTTCTGTACCACGAAATAACTGCACCTCCATCACAGTAACAGACTGACACTTATGTTCACCTTTATGTTTAAAGGATTTTCATTTTCATTCTACTAAAATAGCTTTAGTAGTAGTGTTTACAGCAGCATTTGTCTTTATTATTCATATTTCTTTATTATAAATAATCAAATGTACTTACATTTCACAGAGAACCCTTTCATTAAAATAAGGAGGTTAACACAAACGTTACAATATCATAGATGTTACAAAGTATGACTGAACATAACATTCCAAACTTTTAAAAAATGATCCAAAACTTATTCACAAATTACTTCGGAAACAAATACATTAAAATGGGCAAAAACTTCCAAATAAGGTAAACATACAATCAATCAATAAATAAATAAATAAATAAATAAATAAATAAATAAATAAATAAACAGTCACAATTTCCTTGTGAAAGATGATCCAAAACGGCAAACAAGCAAACAGACATGACTGTAACAACTTCCATTCTGTTCTTCTATGCACACACACACACACACACACACACACACACACACACACACACACACACACGCACACGTATTTATCTATTTATGTATTTATTTATTTATCTCTTTTTTTCATTTTTTCTACTAACTTCCATTCTGGGGAGCATATTTATATACACACTTTTATTTATTTATCTATCTATTATTTTTTCCTCCACTCTGCGCTCGTGCTTTTCTAAAGTACTTTCCAAGATGGCTGCGCTTCCGGTTCTGTCCGCTGAACCGAAACAGCTCTATTAAACAGAGCAGGGCGCAACCTCTCGCGAGACTTCAGGGCGCGCAGGGGCAAAAGGTTTCTAATTCCGGGGTCGGTGTGTGTGTGTGTGTGTGTGTGTGTGTTTTCGTGCTCGTCGCCCTCCGCGCGTTGTGTGTGTGTGAGAGTGTGAGTGAGTGTGTGTTTTGTGCTCCGGTAGGGGGTGGAGGAGGAGGAGGAGGAGGATGATGGCGGAGCTGGTGCAGGGACAGGCCGCGGTGGCTCAGGCCGGGATGAAGGGAGACGGGTTCGCGGACGCGCTGCACAGAGCCAGACAGGTACCGGGAGAGGGGACGGGGCCAGGACACAGGGGACATTTCAGACTAACACCAGTTTACTTACTAATGCAACTGCCCCAGAGCAAACTCCAGCCCTCCCCTCCCCTCCCTCTTCCACGCTTTATGTCTCTCTCTGTATCTCTCGCTCTCCCTCTGGTAGCAAGCACGCTCCCGGAGCACACGGGGGGGGGGAGTGTAGAAGTGTTTTACGCACAGGACTAACACTTCTACATACAACTCCATAACTAACACTTTGACACACTCTAGTCCCACACCACAACTGACACTTTACACACTACTCCAACTTCACAACTGACACTTTTACACACATCACTCCTCAACTAACACAGCCATGCACAGAACACCAGCTCCACACAACTCCACAACGAATGCGTGTACATACGCAGCTCCAAGACACGACAGCTCGCACTTCTACTCACAGAACTGCACGACTAACACATCCACACACCGCTCCATAACCAACACAGCTTCCACACACTCGTATTGGGCTGCTGCTTCACGCTAACTTGCACCTTGACACTCACGCAAGTGTATTTTTGCACAGGCTACACGTTCTCTCTCTCTCTCTCTCTCTCTCTCTCACACACATGCACACACTCTCTCTCTAATAAGAGCTGTCTTTCTAGACTAACTTGCACGTTACACACACACACACACACACACTCTCTCCGGCTCCAAAATGTGACACATCTGTGCAGGAGCTAGCCAGCATGCTAAAACTCCCAACGTGTTCAACAGTACATGGCAATGTGGGCCAGATTTGAGCCTTGAAATGAGTTCAGAAGTACATAAAAATCACATTTTGACAAACTGCCTTGCTTGTTTGTCAACTTTCCGGAGTTGAAAAAAGTCAAACTGAGCCCCAAACTCTCCACACTGCAACCTGTTGTTGTGGCAGAAGTTTTGGAGCTAGCGCTTTTTAGCATGCTAACGCTAACTGCGCGGCCTAGTTTCCGCACAGGCGAGTTTTAGTGGTTTTTGAAATATATCCCTCTCAAAAGTGGTGCAAAACTACTCACATCGTTAACAAAAAATAGAAAATTCTTAGGTTTGCGTGAGTATTGTCGTGCAGGCGAAGGGATTACTTCTATAATTCGCCTCCAGAGTCGAGGTAATCGTTAGCTAGCGTGTTTACATCGGTGACCATGGTCTAAATGAGTGAATAAATCGAACTGTGAGCGTCGTATGGAGGTTTTATTCGGTTTATAAGCAGCTATGAACGCTAAATGTCGACGGGAGAGAGTGTGCGGGCCTGGAGAGTGGCCATGGCCTGCTGAAATGTGAGCTAGCTCCGATTAGCCCCCACGCAGCAGGCCAGCACAAGTTGACTTAAGTACCATGGAGGGCTGAGAAGTTTAAAGCAGGCTTAAACCAGGACACAGACGTGATCAGCTGTTTTCCTCCACGTCTTTGTTGAACGTGGAGGTGAAGACATGACAGCCATTTCAGTGCTGAGCGCAAATGGAGTTGCCATCAGAGTTAAGGGGGTGGGGGTGGGGTAGGAGGGGGCAGCATGTGCTCTCATGCTCCTGGCTGAGGCTTGAAGGCCTTGTTTTTTCATTTTGTAAGAGAATTGAAGTGATCTAAATATCCAACAATGTTTGCAGCGAATCAAAACAACAAAAAAGTGCTCCACAGTTGGAGCCCCTGCTTGTGTGTACATGTGGTTCAAGCATGCATGGTGCTCTTTACTGTCCATGTTTTGTCTACACACTACTCAAAAAGTGTTGGTCACTGCGTTTGTGTTCTTACGATAAAAGCAAAAAAGACGAAAGATGAGCAGGTGGGTAAAACTGAGAAAGGGCAGCAGTCCTGTTTCAGAAAAGGTGTGGACAAGAGAAGCGGCGCACATAACTTCAGTGCAGACTTTTTAATCCTGCTAGTTGGATTTTTGCATTGCAAAGCTCAAAAGGCCATGCAAGTTTGTTTACCAAGCTGAGGAGTGTTCAGGTATTGCGGAGGCATCCTGTCAGACCTACCTTTGTAAAGACGGCCTGCATAACATGAAAAACCAGAAGTGTGCAGCTGGCAAGGGCCTCTTTTGCTTCTGTGCTTTAGGCTGGGTGATATGGCGAAGCAAACGCTTTCACAATGTGTGTCAGGTGTTTCATTTTTCTGAGGTTTGTAAACAAGTCAGAAAGCAGAATTGCAAAAAAGTATTTTGTAATAAATATATATGAAGACAAATGGGCAAAAAAGAAAATTTGTCACAATGGACTGATCCAGTCAGTTTCAGTTCATACACTGTTTACATACAATCCTTAATTGGTTTCTATTTTGATAAATTTGTTCAGATTTCTCAATACTTATCATAATGATGTTTGTGTTTTAGTGATCACCCTGCGCTACAGTGGTCTCATGCCTTTTACAGTAAGTGTAGTCCTGCATAGGCGATTATTATTAGGCCTCGTTCACACGGACGTCTGAAACAGGCGTTTTTCTGGTGTTCGTGACTCCAGGTGAGCGCCTATTGAACGGTGCCCATTTTTCTGCTCATTGAAGCAAATCACAGCGTCCACATGGCGTTCAGCCCCGGCGTTCGGCCGACTGCGCGTTCGAATGTCGTCAAAAAAACGCTACATGCAACGTTTTTTTGGCGTTAAAATAATACACGAAACTACAGTTTGGGCGTCAGGCTGGCGCTAAACGGCGTCAGACGCCAGTCGAACAAGCGTCGCTACCAAACGCCACAAAAATACCTATGGCGTTCAGAGCGCGTTTATTTCGAACATCCGTGTGGACGAGGCCTTAAGGTGTTAATCTGCTAACAGATGTAAAGGGAATGTCCGAAGTAATTATGTAGCAGCCTCAATGTCCGATGACTGTATTTGGAGGAAAATGTTAAAGAAAAGCTGAAGTTGCTCAGTGATTAACAATATAAACTGGTGAGATTTCGCTCACAGTGTCATGGATAATGTGTTTCAAAACATTTGAAATGCTTTAATTAATTTGGCTTACATGGATCACATCAGTGACTATTCTGTTCTTGCTGTTTTGCCATTTAGCTCTAAAAGAGCAGAGCAGAAGGCCTCTCTACGCAGCATGCACACTTTTTCCAGATAGCTACATTTTACCGCCCAGTTCTTTGAAATAATGATATTGACTGTTGTGTACGCAGAGGGAAATGTTACTTTGTTTGACTATAATTTTCACTGTTGATGGACAATATCGCGTTGAAAGATGCTGTGCGATCCTCACCCACACTTGTGTCCGTGTAGCTGAGGGTCTGAAACTGTAGAGTGGATAGAACGAATAAAAGACCAGGTTAGCTAATGGTTTAGCTGTTTCTTGCAGGCTAGGACAAGTTCCTGTGAAATGATGCAAATTGGTTTTAAACTCTTCCTCCTGTAACGAACAAGCAGCAGCACATTTTTCTAGCGTTTGAGTGCTGATAGATGAAGGTTCAGACACAGAACTGGAATGTAAGTCACTGAAGATATTTATAGAGTTGAGTAATTGTGACAGTCCTACCATTGGTACTAATTGAATTACACCAGTACTAGTTACTGTATTTGGCAGATGCTCTGATCCCAAGCAACGTTCATCAGTGCTTAAAGTAGTCCACATATGTTCTTCATACCTGCCAAGCTAGACTCAAATCAACATTTGCTTATAATGAAGTTATTACCTACTAAGTCGTGTACATTAACAGATCCTGTCAAAAGTTAGAGGTAAGTACAAAGTAAGCAAAACATGGACAAGAGTGAAGAAATTAGTTATGCTATGGAGTAATTCTGTGCCGTTCTGTTTCAAATGTCAGTGCTTTAGTAGTTTATCAGCAGCAATGAACCAATGAGCTAGTTCCAAAATCCAGGCTGCTGATTGGATGTCTAAAGTCTTGCATGTTCACACCTGGACTCCACCAGTATAAGCAGTTTCATCAACGAATATTCCTCTCTGGTTTAAACCATGCGTACATCTTTAGTTAGTCATTTTAAAGATATAATTGGAATCAATTAGGAATTGATGTGGATTCCTAATTGATACTTAATGACACTTGGTCTGAAAGAGACAGTTCTTGTGGTCTAGATGTAGTCTTGGTTGGTTTTGTTTTTGAAGCACATCTTCAAAGACTGCACCAGTCCATTCCTTTATGTTCTCATCTGACCTGAAGAAAGAGAAGTGCTGGTGGATATTTGAACAGCTCAACTCGCTTGGAGGAGAACATTGCCAACTGTGAGCTAACACCTGTGCTAACATCGCGCCAGAGGGTGGATAACTGAAGAACTTGGATCAGTGTTCACCAACCCTGGTCCAAGAGATGCATGTTTGAATCAGATTGGAGCTAAACAGGGCAGGACGTCTCCTGGAGAAAGGTTGTTGACCACTGGCTTAGAGTCTTGCTCAGGTACCCAACGTGTATCTATTATGGAAACTTAATATTAATATTTTGTAGCTGCACTTTGTCTTGCTTTCCAGCTTGCCACCATTCACATCATGAGCGTTTTCTTTGTGCGCGGACCTTATCCTTACTAATGACGTAACAAGGCGGCCTTGGTAGACTTTGAGCAGTGCTTATCTTGATAGGTGCCTAGGTTTTTGGATGCATTTTCTTCTGTAAACTAGAAAATATTCCATGTCTTTTAGACTTTTCTGCAGTCCTTTGCAGGGACAAGAATGCTGGCGCTGGACACTTGTGGTTGTGCTGTAGGTTTCCGTCTACAGCCCTCTACTGTCTTTTCCCCACGAGCCCTAATGCTCGTTCTGTTCAGCAGGCTGGCCAGGGCCGTTCGCACGTTTAGCTTTTATCAACTCTGCTGGGAGAAAATAGAACTGGGCATGAGTCCAGGACCATGGCCCGATTTTACAGCCTGTATGGAAAACAACATCTCCACACAACGTGGCTACTGGTTTACATAAGGGGTGCCCCAAGGCCTAATTTATTTGTCAGTTTGTAGTTTGAAGCTCTGGCCAGGTGCTGTCTTTGTGAGTTGTACTCAAGTGTTCATGTTTGGTGCGGCACATTTAAGTGTTTGGGAAGTTACATAAACCCTCACACGGGGCAAGTACTTCAGACTGTCTCCTTTTGAGGCGCAACAGATTCTCACAAGGCTGTTTCAAACTGTCTCAGTCCAGCTGTTTGTCACACATTACTCTAGAAAAAAGAAAAGCTAGACTAGAAATGAAAACCCTTATCTTGTAAAGGATGAGCAAAATTTGGACTTAATTTCAAAGAACAGTTGGCACCATGCTTTTATCAAACAAAACATTTAGCTTCAAGGTCGGGGCAAAACAAAGGTGCCAAAAAAGTTGTTTGCTTTTCAAAACGAATAATGACAAGTTTTAGATACAAACTCGGCTAAAGTTTGTAACTACAATATACGAATATGAATTTGTCTACACATTCAGGAAAAACTGTACCTTTCTGGTCACTGGGCTGGTTTTCTGTTGGGTCAGTATCTTTAGTAAGGGAATTTAATCGTACCTGGTCCTTTGCCCTTATATTTTTCATTGCATTGACTTCATGCACCTTGTCTTAACTCCAGCCTTTTTTCTTTTTTTTAGAATCAGAATTGCGTTTATTGGCCAAGTATGTGAGCAAACACACACTAGGAATTTGATGCCGGTAGATTCTCTCAAGTACAACAGTATAAAAAACAATATTTTAAATAGATGTGTATTTTAAATGGATGAATGTATTTAAAAATGGACAGACATGCTCTTTTGCCCTGGAAAACTTTAGACTCATTTCAGGGACACAAATGGACCTTAAAAAACAAGTTGTACCTTTTTAAAGGTACATTTTCACTATACCTTGATGAAGTAACATTTTTAGAGTCCGTGTGTTTCTCAGAGACACGGCTAAGGGTTAGTTCATACAGAAAATCCAATATAACCAAATAGACACTAAATTTTTTAACCTCTAAACGACGTCACAAACAGCCTTATGGAAGTATGATGGTTCAAAAGTATTGCTTGGTAAATAAATAAATGCATTGCAGCATCAAGGCCAATATTATAGCAATTAACAAACGGTTTCCTGTAGACACGCATGACCTCACTGTAGTTATTGCTGATGTCGTGACATTGGCATGAAGGCACCACACCTGTTCTAGGAAGCTGCTCCAAAGAACACACATTTATGTGCTGGTTGCATCATAAACCATCAGGAGACTTTGTTTTACCTGCATTGAAGGAACCCAGTAACCTGCCTCCAGGCCCTTTTCTCTGGTGACGTTACTCTCCTCCTGCATTTTTGTTCATTGTGGGCAAGATGTAAGACATGATGCTTGAAAACAGTTGCAAAATGTCACAATATTGTGTAGTGATTTAGATTATTTGCAGAATCGTTGAATAAAATTCAGCTACACAAGTTGTGCTCTTAATAATAAAACACGCGGTTTTGCTGCTTGTTCCACTAAGCCTTAAGTAAAATATAAATGTGTGACAATGGGACAAATATATCAAGGGCATTTTAATAATGCAATTAACACTAGTGGGATTGAGATGGGAAATAAAAATGGTAAAATTAAGAAAATGAGAATGGGATTATATCCTATCAACTATTTCAGATTGTGTCTGATGGTGATGCAATTTACTCTGCCCCGTCACTCACCCCTCCATAACCCCCTCTCCGCTCCACCCCGCTGAGACACAAGTGGCCAGTTGTTGGCTGTGAATTCCACTGGTCAGTGTTTACCTCCTCCTGATCTGAGCTGTAGCCTTTTCTGTGGATAGCTGATTTATCCTTTCGCTCGCATTGCTGGCATTCCACCCAGCATTCCCCAGAAAGAGGGTTTAGCTTGAGGGAGGAGGAGCAGCGCTCTCAGCTTTTTTCTTCGCATTTTCATCCTCTCTGTTCTTCCTCTTGTTTGCTCCCTCTAACTTGTTCTCTCACTTTATCACCGTCTCTCTCTCCTCTCTCACTTGTTCTTTATCGCCTCTCGCTTGTATGTTTTCCCTTTCTCTGTCACTTGTTGCTTTTTTCCCCCTCTCCCTTTCTCTGCCTCTTCTCTCTTGCTTGCTCTCCCTTTTTTCCTCTCACTTGTTCTCCATTTTCTTGGTTCTCTCTCTTTTTGCTGTTCTCTCTCCCAACAGCTTATACCCCCTTTCTGTGTGCTCTGTTCCTGCATGTATCAGGATGTCTAATGGCATTTTGATGTGTTGATCCCTGAAAGGTGATGGAAGCCTCTAATTATGCATATTATATTGTGGGGGGGGGGGGGGGGGGGGGGGGGGGGGGGGGGGGGGGGGGGGGGGGGGGGGGGGGGGGGGGGGGGGG
>JBBJLR010088100.1:0-10437 GCA_037577145.1 Brachypetersius gabonensis | reverse complement strand
TTTAGGCGAGATATGTGAACGGCCCCTTACAAAATAAGTTCCACCAGCGAGTGGGAGATGATGAATGACACCACACGACACCATACTAAACAGCAAATTTTGAACACGAGGCATGGCTGATTGGCTACTTTTGGGAGAAAGGGGCATCGTGTAAATTAGAAAGTTTCCTTTTATAATACTGAGATTAAGGACAGCCCGGTCCAGACTAGAAGGAGAATCTGCCTTTAAATAAACCAAATGTTGATGAGGCATCAGGGATTTAGTGAGTTCTTTCCTAGTCACTGGCTCTCTACATTTGGTTACGCACCAACCCCCAAAATATATCACACAATAACTCCAGAGATTATGTGTGGGCCACTATCATTTTTCATAAAGAGCATAAGCATGCAAGTGATGCAACAATTCAAGAGCGACCATGACTTAAGTGTGTGGTCATTTCTTTAAAGGTCCGCTAAGCAATATGTTCACTTTTCACTTGTTACACATTACTGGCTGGACCCTGCTGACATTGCCAGCATGTCAAAACATGAAAAGCCCTTTTCAGTTTAGCCAGACCTGTCAAAAGCAAAAGCCTTTCAACAAGACCAGAAAACAAGTTTTCACAGCAGCAGCGTTTTAATAAAACAACTGCTGTTTATTTGCATAGAAAAGGACTGATAATTTGACTATGTGATTAGAAATGCCACACACAGACCAACAGTTTTGCTGGTTCCAGAAAAGCTTGCCTGGCAAGTCCCCCCTCATTTTACTCCACACCGTTTACAGGACATCAAAGGCACCCTCAAAGCAAGAAGCAGACCTGCTATTAAATGCTTAGCTGATAATTAAGGTGGAAATGTGCTGTGCAGTCACATAAAGCAATCAAAATCAAATTTGTGCAAATTTCTGTCCTTATCCCCAATCTAGTCAATCAGCCAAGATATATCTGGTGTCTGATCTTTACTTTACATAATTATTTTGTACTTGAGCTACTGAGCAGTAGGTATCAGTAAAATCATCATACACTTGCCTTGATGCAGTGATGCACCAAAATGCATTTAATTTAATTGTAACTAAATTCAAGCTGACAGTTTCTGACAATAAACAAAACAGTTTATATTTACAAAAAATTAATAAAATGATGTAGGCTACAGTCTGTTCCATGTTAAACAACACTCTCAACAGAATCAGAGGCAGTAATATAAAGGTATTCCTTACACTCTTTAATTTATTAATATTTCACATTTAAAAAACTATCGCTGCAAATGGTGTTGGCTAGGTGAGTTTCTGCCATTTTGCTGTTTTCTGCATATGGAGCTTTTCTAGAAGGTATTTGAACATGGTGCAACTGAGAAATGCCTCCTCATGGCTGATATTGTCACTGATGATATAATGCCACAGCTTTTACTGGCAAGTCTTAGGTTTGAATTGTGTCAATTGTGTAATTTTGCTCATTTTTATAGATGAGAGTTGATAACAGTCGGATTTAAATATCAATAGGTTTTTTGTACTGAAATATGACTTTCAAATCGCAAAAACACTACTTAAAATTACAGTCTGCATTATTATTAAGCTGGGAAATTAAACCTAGTAATGAAGAGCCTATGAACCTGTAGTCTGGTGCTTTATGTTCACCATCCAGGCCCAAAGAATAGATGTGCTGGTGTTCTTGATGAAGAATAAGGCTTGAAGTCATTTTGTACAATCCTCATGGATGTATTATAACTTTTTATTTGTTGGCTACATTAGCATCCTAGCTTCAGTGTCCTTCAGGCTAAAGAGAAAATTGTGTAAAATAGACTTTTCAGCAGTTACTGTGGGTGATTGAAGCAGAAAGACGCTTTGGGATCATGTCCATACTACACACACACACACACACACACACACACACACACACACACACACACACACACACACACACACACACACACACACTGGAAATAGACCAATCCAAGGCAGGCACAATCTTGAGGAGAAGGGTGTGTACCCAATACAGAGATCATATCACACTAAAGCTGATAAGACTCCGTGGCCTGGCACTTCCGCTGAATTCTGAGCACTATATACTTATGTTTAAGCTTCTTTTTTGTTTGTTTGTTTTGTTCCGTCCATGCACTGCATGCGGTTTGTTATTCTACGAAACTTCTATAGGGTTCTGTAACATAAGACGTTACTGGACAGGTAGCTGGGAAATTTTGAAGGGGTGGCGATAGAGGCTTGTAAGACTGGTTTGATGTTTCTTTTAAAGACTGGCTCAAATGTCCAGAAAGTTGTGAGCAGGGGAATGCCCCCAATCACTGCACTGCCTTTCTGTAGCCAAACACTTGAACAGGCTCTTATAACTGCCTGTAGTATACATTATTAGCCTGGGTCTTAAATTACACTCAACTAGTCTGATATCTGGACTTACATGATGATATAAAACAACACATTTAAAAGGGGTGAACATTTATGGTCAAATTTGACAAGAAACCTGCAGAATGTCCTAAAACTACATTCAAGTAGAACTTCGAATGTTCCTGCTTTTAGGAAGAAAGGAAGAAAGTATCTCAAAAACTGATTAATACTAAGTTATTTACAAAACTACAGTGGACATGAGGTTTGTTGGATGCTATCCTTCACTGCCCTCCCTTAAAGTAATACATCTCAGAAGAAAGTAACAATGTTAGTGGGGAAAAATAACCCAAAATTTACCTGAAGAAAAAAATAGCTTCCACTTCTCAGAAATATACTTTGTTAAAACGTATATTACCTGAAAATACTAATGAAAAGTCACAAATTGCTCCAATTAAAAAAAAAATAAAAGCATTAGCAGTAGAGACAACACAAAAATAAGATCCAGTCTGGTGAATGGCTAAATTGCACCTTTTTTATATTTTCTCTGTCATGACTTGCAGAATTCAGTATCTTTCTCTATGCCATGCAGAATGGTGGTCTACAGGCAAACCTAGTTGATGTGTTCACCGGGTCTGGGAACGTTAATAGTATAGGTAATAATAGTAATAGCATTGGTAGTAGTAATAATAGTAGTATGTGTAGTAATACTAGTAGCAGTATTAGTTGTATAAATAGTCCTAGCAGTCGTAGTACAGCAGTAGCAGTAATTAGTAGAATGACTAAATTGCGCCTTTTTGATAACTTGCACAGTTCAGTAAGTATCCATCTCTATATCACGCAGAATGGTGGTATAAGAGCAGAGCCTTATCTAGTCAAGCAGTTCACGCGGTTTTGGAGAAGTTCGCCCTGGTACTCGTCCTTACCAGCAAGCTCTCCAGGTTGAGAGAGGAGCGCTGGTCCCTTATGAGCGCCTCCAGCTGCTTCAGGCGGCACTCCACTCTCCTCTCGGCTCCGGTCGACATGCTGGAAGTGCGGGCAGGTTAAAGTCCTCAGCAGAGACATGTGAAAGGCGAATCCCTACAGAGAGCCGTCCAGCCCCCAGGTGTAACACCAGAGGACGTAACTGGTTAGTGAAGTCCTGGGAAGCGGAGGACAAACTCTGGAGGCGAAGCGGACGGTCAGTCGTGTCCAAAGTCAAACTTTGATCCCAGTTTCCTCCTACAGTAGCCTAGCTTAGCTCCAGTCACGGTCGCTTAGCAACTTTCCCCGTTTTCCAGAGCTAGGAAGTAAACAGCCGTGCCTCCCTGCCCGGTGAAGGCAGCAGTTGTATTTACCTCACACTAGCATTTGCGTGTGAAAAGTAGCTGAAAGAGTCCCGCAGCCCGGCTGGTTTTTGAGAGCAGGACTGGCGCTCTGACTGACTGACTGACTCTCTGCCCCCAGGCGAAAGCAGGAATTCCTCCAGCCTTATCTCACACATCGCTTTTACCGCTCCTACTTTTAGCAGAAGAGCTCCACTCTCCTGCTCCACCAGCACGACCAGATACTATTAATAGAAAGTTACACAGCTGGACATAGACATGGTCCCTCTTATTAGACTGATCAATCGACTTCAGAGTTACCTCTAGATCAAATAGACTGGATAAAATATGTAAATACAAAAATAATTCTAATACTGCTCACAACGAAACCATACCCCTTAATTGTACCCCTTAAAATTACCTTAATTTTGACCTTAATTTCCCATACAAGAAATTAAGAAAAGTTAAGATGAAAAGTGCACTGATTAAGGCTGATTAAAGGGTAAAACTACTGAATTTTTCCCTTACTGTTTCAAATTTGCCCTTTAAATAAAAGAACCTCCTGATTTAAATCCTTAAAATTAAGATTAAGGCGTTCACACTCATGCCTAAAATATAAATTCACGGTAAAATAAAGGGGTCAGATTCACAAATAAGCTGCCACTTAATTCAAATTAAGGGGTTTGGAATATTTTCCAGGGTAAATTAAGGGAGAGTTAAGCACATTTTCAGAAGGCTATATTGCGTTTCATAGTGTGGTTTTAGTAGTAATAGTAGTAGTAGTAGTACAAATAGAAAGTGGCATTTGGCCGACGCCCTTATCCGGAGCGACTTATAATCATTAGTTATTGGGACAGTCACCCTGAGCAACTGAGGATTAAGAGTCTTGCTCAAAGACGCAATGGTAGAAAGTGGAATGTTTTGCATTTCAGTGATTTCATGTGGTGTTTTTTGCTCTGTATCTTGTGATATATTTTACGGTACTAGGATGAGTGTGAGGCGGTGGATCTGGATGAAAGCAGAAGCTGCTGTGTCACCTCAGCTGACTTGTTTATCATCTCATGGGGAATGAAAGTGTGACGTTGCAGTGTTTTCATAAATAGAACACATGACTTTTGCTGCCGGGCCTGCTACTATCTCCCATCTGCTTAGTTCTGCCCAAAGAAAGGCCTGAGACATTGAGCTTGGGGCAGTGGAAAAAGTGCAGGTTGACACAGGAAGTTGATCAGAATGGAAACAGAATGGAAATGCGTTTGCAGGGCTATGCTTTAGTCTTTGTACAGTTTTCAGCAGCGTCACAAATTGTACCAGAGGATGAGTGATTTCAGAAGTGTGCCACAGGCGTTTGAGTGACACGTTTAGTGTAGTCTGACACTCGCCTACATGTAGAATGATGTCATCGTGGTGTGTCACAGCAGCTGTTGAAACAGTCCTCTTCCTGGCAGATCATTAACCCGGGTTAGACCTTGCCTCTCCTATTAGGACCGGACATCTTTTCACATGCACATTTCTTCCCCTATCCTTACTCCTAGTCATGCTTCGTATCTGAAATTTGCTTCAGTTTTGGGAAATGGAAGGCAAAGGAAGCCCATTAAAATGCGTGTGTAGAGAATCACTAACAAATGAGTCATTAGAAATGAATGAGCCTCGTATCTTTAATCCTAAAGCCTAAGGAAGCAAACACACGCTGTACATTTTGGAAAAATCTTTTTTCTCCTGTGCCAACTGTCTGGTCACTTTTGGATGATCACAGAACAAGTGTTGAAAGGTAACTCCTGCCCTGAAGGTAAAAGTAAGGCAGGTTACAGCGGAGTCTTGAGGCAACTCCCGCCCGAGACACGTATCAAAGTGTTTATTGGGAAACAGGAACAGAGTGTTGGCAGATAATAATCTACAGCTTTGTTTTTAAAGCACACATTAGGCCCATCCCATGAGGGATTTTCAGTTTCAGAGTCACTGTTAACAGGGAAATGCATTTCATGATTACCTTTTGTGTCTGAGTGGTTGGAAATCCATCCTCAGGTGAGGCTTCTGTGAGAAAAACTGCACAGGAGTCGTTCAGGTCTCTCAGACGCTGTGGGTTTGTCAGTGCTGTGTGTAGTAAATAGTAAAGATAGTGGTGTTTTATAACAAATTCCTGTTGGTAATGTGCCCACAAGCTGGTAGATGACCACTGCAAAATAGTGTACAAGCAAAGGCCTCAGAGGTGTAATTCAAGCAGTATTTGACTCATAATGTGAGTGTGTCTCTAAAAACAACCAGGTGTAGAGGACTCCAATCCCAAAGGAAGCACCAGAAAATTCGGATATCCTGTACAATGTAATGGTAACATAACTGTTGAAATATTTTTCACATTTTTCACATAAGATTTTGTATGTTAAACTATACAGCTTAAAGATTCTCTTAAGAGGCCTCTAGTGGTGAAACACATTTTCATACAATAATGAGGCATTTTTTATTGTTTATTAAAGGCTACATATCCCATATTTCTCTTGTTATTCTTGTTTGTATGCACCTTTTCATTTTCACGTGGACATTTTCTGTCTCTCTCGCTCTCTCTCTCTCTGACTCTGATTTTAGAAATAAAGAAGCTGGTTTTGTTACTGTAACTTTAAGACTGTTATGTAAATGATTGGCAGTGCTGTATTGCATCTCATTTAAACATGAATCCAGAATTAAATACTCATTATAAGAATTAAACACCAATTCATTGTAAATGTTTTGGGTTAAATAGATTGTGCATGGATGTCCTCAGATCAGATCTTTAAGCCTCTGTTCAGATCTATCACTCAGTTACTACTGTAAATATTTTTATTTTCATTTTTGATATTTTTTAATTTATTATTAATAACAATGCTGATTATTATCACAATGTTGACTGTAGTAATGATAATAATAATAATAATAATAATAATAATAATAATAATAATAATAATAACAATCATAATTATAATAATAGTGAAAGTGAAGTGAAGTGAAAGTGATCATTCGGTCATACGTGAACACACCACAGCACACAGTGTGAACAGCACGAAATTCTTCCTCTGCATTTAACCCATTCACCAAGTGAAGCAGGTGAATAATAGTATTAATAGACAAAACATAATAGATAAAAATGTGGAAAAAATGTAATATAAAATATTATAAGCTAAATAACATAAGCACTTCACAGGGCAAAAGTAGGCCGAATCTCACTTTGGCTTAATTTAGAGCGTCCTTGTCATTTGAGCATAAAAAGGTTAGAAAAAAGGTTGTATTTAAAAAGTGCATTTGTTAAGTTAATTGAAACACACTTGTCCATTTGGTTCAAAAGTGCACTGAATGGACAAAAGTATTGGTATGCACCTCTTAACTATTGATTTCAGATGGCCCCTTAATTCCAGTGGAGGGCAATCTTAATGATTCAGCATATCAAGAATAACGCCATGCCTCCAACTTTGTGGACACAGGTTGGGGAAGAACCTTCTATTCCAGAATGACTGAACCCCAGTGCACAAAAAAGCAAGGTCCATAAAGACATGGCTGGATGAATTCGGTGTGAAAGAACTTGACTGGCCCGCACAGAGCCCTACAACAACACCATCCAACATCTGTGGGCTGAACTGGAGATTGCAATGTCATTAAAGTCCCGGTTGGGGTAAATGTCAGGCGTCCCAGTACAGATAGTAAAATAATCGTATGTAGTTCTCCGGGTCCTCCAGGTGGGGGCGCTGTGAGGGAGTGAAGGGAGTGCTGTTTTGAGGAAGCGAGTGGACACCAGTCTGTGGAACATCTCAGTCTCAGTTCTCTTTATTTATGTTGGAGATCTACCGTGCAGGCTAAGGAACCCGAGATCATGTCGAAGAACACCGTGTCCGACCGATTCCGCAAGGTGGATGTGGATGAGTACGACGAGAACAAGTTTGTGGACGAGGAGGATGGAGGAGAGAACCAGCTGGGTCCAGACGAGGCGGAGGTCGATTCACTGATCAGACAATATCCTTCTGATCTTCTGTCATCCTGTTCTTCTGTCCTTCTCTTCTTCTACTATTCTGTCCTTCAGTCGCCCTGTTTTTCTGATCTTCTGTCCCTCTGATCTTCTGTTCTTCTGCCCACATCACATGGGCATGTCTGCACACTCACATTTAACTGTGCATGACTCCCTTTAACGTGCAGTAACGAATATCACTGCCATAATTACTAGTTAGCAGTGTAGTGTATGTTGCATTTACGTGGAAATGTCATAAAGCTGAAATGTTTCTTCTTGTTTTTGATTCCCCGATCCACCTTAACTGGTACAGCAGTTACATTGTTACAAGTGTTTTACACTGTGGCTCCTGGACAGCAACTGCAGCTCTTATTTAAGGTGGACCGACTAATTCGAATAAGAAGTGCTTGTGTTATCCAGAACACTGCCGCTACATAGTGCTAGTAATGTGCTCCTTTAACTGCTTGACGCATTGTAATGTTCGTATTAGGTGGGTGTTGCAAACCACAGTCAAAAATATTTGTGGATGCCGAAATAATGGCTACTTAGCTGTCTGATGTCTTTATATTATTTCTGTTCTTACTGCTGTTGTTGGCTCTGTAATCGGTCTTAAAGTGATAAGATGGCCATTGCCACAGAGCCTAAATGTTTTCTGAGTAGATTAATGATTAATGTAGGTTAATGTTTGCAGCTCTGGGTAAGGCCTGGAATACCTGATGTGAGTGTGATGAATTAAGGAATGATCTTTCACATCCCATTACAAAGATGTCTTTATTAACATAACAGTAAATATTGGCCTTATTTATAGCCTTACTTGTGGTCTTCTTTGTAGCCACCTATGTATAAAAAAATACCCACTAATAGATGGTACTAATAAACTGTAGATTACTGCTCAGTGTCTTTGGCAAAGTCCTTATTTCAGAACCAGTGTAGTTTGCCCTACAGGGAGCAGAGAGCTGTTTAAGATTCTACACTTTAACTGAAATGCATACTTTGGTGTCACAGGCCTCTCGGTTCCACCCAGGCAGGGAAAGCTGATTTGGAGTCTTTGGATGTTCAGACATGCCTTCCTACCACATTCCTAGCATATAATCCTTTCACGCCTCCTCACAAATCGCCCTTTTTTTCCAGGCAGACAGCACTCACTCTTTGTCTGCTGTCTGCTTCAAACACTGTTCAGCCACCTCCCTCTGTAACATGTTTCAGTCTTTTCAGATGAGGAAGTCGGTTTCATGTCCATATATGTCCATTTTCTGTGACTCCTAACTCTATTTCCTGCTTTTGATTGACTTCTTGTGTTTACCATTACTTTTTGCACAATTATTCATGTTATAACAGCAGTTGAAGACAAGTTTCAAACACTGATGGGGTCAGCTTCGCAGTTGAAATATGTTAAATATGTCTGTGTTTACAGTTTTTAGTCCCCAGTCTTTTTCTTAACTCCAGTGTGTAAAGGGAACCTCATGGAAGCACTGCAGGCAGTCCTGAAGAACCCACCAATCAACACGAAGAACCAGAATGTCAAGGTGAGCACGGAGAGCAGGATTGGTCTGTTAATAGCAGAACCCTGTTAGTGGTGTATGGAACCTGTTACAGAAGATTCTTTGAAGAATCCATCATGGCGAAGAACCATTAAAGAAATCATGCATCCAAAAATGCTAAGGTTTCATCATTTAACATGATATAATATGAATAATGCTAATCCACGTCCATTGGCTTTTATTTGTTGTTAGCAACCTTAACATCGTTAATTGAACTGTTCTTTACGAAAACATATTCCAGTGTTGTGGTTCTATCTACAACCATTGCTCTTCTTATAGAACTTCTTTGAAGACCCCCTTTCTCTAAGCTGTAAGGCCAGTTGATATAGTGTCAGGACCAGCATATTGCAATATTGTCACACAGTTAACCTGCCATTGAGTTTTATTGGTATTTTTGATCATGTGTAATGAAAACTGAATCTGAATCCATAATTCAAACTAGTTTTTGTAGTCTTTTTTTTAATTTTGTTTGCTTTTATTCATGGTATCTAGTGGGATATATTATTTAATAGGTGCTTCAGAAATTATTCAGATCCATAAAATTAATAGTATGTTTAGTAATGCTCTGTTCTAGCTGATGCCTTTATAACTATGAAAAATGTTGAGTTTTATCAATCAGACACTAAACTATTGCTTAAATGCATAACAATTGTTTAATTATTTAACATATATTATATGAATAATTCATCAGATCCCTCTCTTGCCATTCACAGCTGTTGATGTTTCTTTCAAATTTGTGTCTTATTGGCTTCCTCCTGAAAACACTCGTACTGTTTCATGGTGCCTTGCCTGAAACTAACATACCGTATCTGTGATGTCAGCACTAAGGGCTGATCTATGGTCGTGTTTCTTCAGGACCGCGCCGAGGGTTTGGTGATTAAGGTGCTTAGCTCCTTCAAGGCCAGTGACATAGAGAAGGGAGTGCAGTCACTGGACAAGAATGGCGTAGACCTGTTGATGAAGTACATCTACAAAGGCTTCGAGCGGCCTTCAGAAAACAGCAGCGCCATCCTCCTTCAATGGCATGAGAAGGTAATGTGTGGGACACAGAGTCAGATTTTGGAGAGCCAGAGTACTGCACAGTTTAGTATTAACAGGTCTGTGCACTGCATTGACTCTGTAGGACACTATAGAGAAACCCTGTGCATTTAAACACTACGTTTTCTTAGTGGTATTGAATGATATATTAAAAATAGTTTTTGTATTATACTACCTGTATACTGTTAGACTATAATATGGTGGTGGCTTAGTGGTAGGATACTTGCCTCCGGACCAAAAGGTCACAGGTTCGAATCCTACCTCCAGCACCACC
>JBBJLR010088089.1:0-10438 GCA_037577145.1 Brachypetersius gabonensis | reverse complement strand
AAAATATCAAGGTGAAAGTCATCATAGCTTGCGTAGTATAGACCCAGCTCCCAACCCTACTTTGTGAATAGATTAACACCGATATTTTTTTTATCGCCCGATAAGTCTCACGTTAACGCAGCACATTAACACCGATAACGGCCCACCACTACTATAAAGGTTGACTCTGATTTTAAATTGGCTTGCTATTTAATGTTAAATTGACATAATTATGTATTAGGTCAAAGGGTGATATCCATCATAGGTACACGCTTGTAATACATAATGATAATGATGTGAACATTTTAGCCTGAAATGTTCTAAAATATTTTGATAGTTCTAGACACACCATATACTTGATATCAAATTAATGTTTGTAAATGTCCTTTTTAAACTGAGACAAAATGCTTGTGTAGAGGGTCCAAACATTATTCTCTGTTGTCTTCGGCTGGAGTTCTGTTTTTAGACTGATACACTGATGTGCTCATTTCTTGTAAATGTATCTCTATTTGCATGAACATAGACCAGTTGTTCCCTATCCTGCTCCTGGAAGCCCCGCATGACATTTAGTGTTGCTCCCAGCCAGTGATGGGAATAACGGCGCTATAAGTAAACGGCGTTACTAATGGCGATACTTTTTTTAGTAACAAGTAATCTAACGAATTACTGTTTCCCCGTTACACCGCCGTTAAGCTAAAGCTAAAGTAAAATAAATTAGATTTTTTTAAAGTAACGCAATAGTTACTTTGCCTGGTAATTAGTTACTTTTATAATGATGTAACTCGGTTACTAACTCAGTTACTTTTTGTGAGAAGTAACTAGTAACTGTAACTAATTACTTTTTTAAAGGTACGTGCCCAACACTGCTCCCAGCACACCTGATCAAATTAATCATCTTATTCGTAAGTCTTATCTGAAGTAGGAAAGAAAGGAAGACTGGAGCTAGGAGAGAAATGACACGTGCATATTCTGAGTGGAAAAATCAATTGCTGCACTGATGCTCACTTTCATGAAAACACAGCCATTCCAGATATTTTGGATCTGTTTTGAGGATAGTCAATACTACTCTGGGTCATTGAATACAGCATGAAAGTACAGCATAGTATGTTGAGAAAGAACCAGCATTTCACAACAATTTGACTGATATGAAAAATTTATTTTAAGCATTAGTGAACCAGGAGAAATCCTTTGACTAAGGACTGTTTTCTTAAAAGTGTGAAACAGTTCTTATATAACCTCATTCTTTGAGTCTTTTCTAGTCTACAAAAAAAAATTCTTACTTCTGTAAGTTATTTGCAGCACAGTCTACTAGCCAGAGATACCGTATGCTGTGAAAGAGCTGGCAATAATTGGAATTTTAAAAATGTATGCTTAAAAAAAAATAAGTAAAGCAGGATGCACTACAATATGCACTTAGATGTGCTTTGATTGCAAATTACAATTTCTTCAATAAGGTGTATATATCTTAGATGTATATTTCTGTTTTTCAAATAGCATCATCCTGTGATTTTGTCTTTTTCTTAGACTTTACACAACCAAAATCCTGCTGTCTCAGGGGCTATGACATCTGATAAAGCAAACAGACTACAATTGGACACTGCAGGGCTTTGCATAGGACATTTTGTCAATTTAAAATGGGTTTGCCTAGGCTGAAGCCAAACATCCTTAAATTCAGTCACTGCTATAGCATTGTATCTCTGCAGAATGAAGAGAGCAGTCAACTGGAAGTGGTTAATGTGCCCTCTGGTTTGCATACTTTCCTCTGTTTAAGTGAGGTTAGGAAATGGATGTGTTTGACTAGATTTTCATATTTCTGTGATTTTAAAAATGAACTAGAATTGATTAAAGGCTTTATTGAGCTCTTTCATTCTTATGGAATTATGACTATATCTGTTATGTGCTCATTGCAGTACCAAAGGATGGGCTGAAGAGCCAGGTAGTTTTTGATGAAATTCGCATGTCCTACATTAAGGAGCTGGGTAAGGCCATCGTCAAACGGGACGAAAACTCCAGCCAAAACTGGCAGAGGTTTTACCAGCTCACTAAGCTTTTGGATTCCATGCAAGAGGTAAGCTGAGGGTTCTCTTTCAATCAACAACAACTAAAAAGCATTACAATGGGACACATATCAGTCTGCTGGGTATGGTAATCAAAGATCAAGTAAAGAGTTTTATCATTCTTTCTTGTTTTCTGGTCAGAAATGAATGGTTAAAACTTTTGCCCTAATTATATCTCAGCATTAGACACTGAGGCTACTGTTCAGTGCTGTTGTTTGCTATTATTACTTCACACAACACTTAACAGTGTTCTAGTGTCTGGCCATTTGTGGCTCAAGGCCCTACTGACTGCTGAATCGCTGCCTTTGTTTGCAGTTTGTGGAGGGGCTGCTCAACTTCTGCTTCTACACATTTGTGAACAAGTCCCTGAGCGTGGAGTTCCCAGAGATGCTGGCTGAAATCATCAGCAACCAGCTTCCAAAAATCAAAGACGGGAGCGTCAAGCCTCTTCTCTTTCACCAGAAATGACTGCCTTAGTCAAAAACAATTACAATGTCAATGCCTTAATGCTGCCCTAAATCCCCACTGCTAGCCTAAGAGCCCCATGTCCTGCCCTCAGTAGGCCCTCAGCTGTGTGTGTGTCCTAGAGAGTGTATGGCACAGTTGAGGACTTTTTTCAACACATTTTTCAACTTTTTATTTTCCTGAATCACAATATAATACTTTCATTGCACATGTTTTTTTGCTTGTATACTGCAATGTTTACAAAGATATATCAAAAAGGGAAAATGTGCCTTTTTTTAAAAAAAAGAAAGTCAATATAACTAGTTATTTCTCTGTCTAGTGCAAGTAAGTGGCATACATATGGTTCTGTTTGTGTTTTTGTCTTGAATCCTTGCTTTATTTCTGTTCCTGTTTGGAACAGCCTAATTTTCTAAAGATGGCAGCTCATTGATACTCAGAGGTGCTGAAGTGAACTGCCCATTGAAACCATATGTTTTGTGCTAGAATATAATAGGAAATAACCAGCTACATCACCAGCTACATCCTGATAATGCTCTTTAATCAGCTTTTATGTCCCCAATACCATGTGCTAAATTATGCCTATTTTAAATTCAGTCTCCATAATGTCAAATCTGATACAGCAGGCTGTAAATGGAAAGTGTTACCTTGAGCTACCTGTGGGGCTTCAAAGTCTCTGAGGAGCATTGGATGAGTTTTAAGAGGTCATTGTAATGGCAACATTACAGACAACATTTAAGACCAAGCAAACCCGCAGAGAGTAAATGGTTGACTCTTCTAGAATTCAGCTTCATGTTAGCTATAGTTACACACTTTCACATGATCTACAAATAAAAGTGAAATTGGACTTGCTTTTAAATGTGTCCAGGGCAACTGCCCCTTTGCTGTTACAGTCCACAATTATCAGGCCAACAAGCATTTTTTGCTGTTGGGGCAGAACCTTAAATATAGAATGGAATGTCATGCAAGTGATAGAAATCAATCCAAGAATTTTTTCACCCATGTAATTTTGGACCATTTCTATGAGTCTGTTAATTATGTAACTTAAATGCAAAGTGAAACACAGCAAACAAAAACAGAGATGCACGGTTTGGTCCTAGAGGTAATATATTCTTGAGGAAAAGCATTTGGCACTTCTGCCTTTAGGAACAAGCTTCTTAAACTTTAAAAGGCAAATGAAAGCACCAGTCCTGTCTCCAACATAAGGAGCATTGGAAAGCACATAGCAATCTACAACATTGTTTTTGTTTGTTTGTTTGGTTGTTTTTTGGCTTATATTAGTGGTTCAGAGGCTGCAAATATGAGAATGTTTTCTTGGCTGGAGTTCTCCTTTACAGTTGGCACTGGGCGTCAAATGAACTGCTCTATCTGACAGCAAATGCATTGCTGTTTCACTATTTGAAGGTGACATTCTGCTGTAGTTGTTTGTATACTTTCTCTTTTTTGTTTCTGGAGTCCTTTTGTTGGAGTACTTTCCTTACACACCTGTGTTTTATCAAAAGGGGCACACGGTTGGTGTGGGCACTTTTCTCCTACAAAATGCTAACATCTGCCCTTCCGTGGTGCCAGTCTGGAAACACCATTTTATGGTGATATTGTGAACAGGAACAAAAACTTTGTTTGCTTTTCTCTGCGCTCAGGCTTGCATCACCGTGTCACATGCTGCTGTCTTTTACTGAAACTGAACCAGCGAAGCATTGCTTTACACACAACCTAATGTCCACTTTCATGAGCCTATTAATAACACCACTGTATTGATTCATATTGCTTCATTGTATTTCTAAAAACTTTTCTAGCTTTGTGACCAGCATATTTCTGTGTGAGGAAAAATTCCTATTCTCCAAGTTTGCTCCAGACTGAAGGCTGTGAATAAGCCAAAAGAACAGCTGCCTTTTGATTCAGAGAACTAGAAACCTTGCATGTGAACTTCTAAGTGCAGAGCACTTTGTAACATGCATGTTTAACATGTTTTAGCTTTGAAAGGTTGAAGTCCAAGTTCAGGTTTTAGAGGCACTTTCAGAACTATACGCAGTATTATACCAGCAGGTTAATCTATAGGGAAAGGGTTTGAAATGTTCTATTTAGCAAAACACCTCACACTTGCCACCCTTTGCGTTGCTGAAGAGGATGAAGTGTTGTGGCATACTTTCACATACAGTATAATGTTTGAAGAGCCCCAGCCACTGTCTGACCCATTATTATCCACGACTGCAATTCTTCCTGGACCAAAAAAAAAGTACTTTCAGTATGCTAAACACAGAGTAGTCTAATACTCTCTGCATCCCAGGAAGAAGAAAGAGTATATTTTGTGACAGCCTACCATGAAGCCTTGTTCATTAAATGTTTCCAATTGAGGAGTGCTTACTCAGTCACAATCCCAGAAAAAAGCATATCTTTCACAGTCTTTTGCTAATTAGAGATTTGAAGCTTATTATATTCTTTCTGTTTCTGTTCAAATACTTTTAGTATAGAAATGATTTATTCAATATAAAGCTTTTTGTGTTTCACTTGTAAGTAAATGTAAATTCTATAAATCAATAGCAAAGCTATGAGAGATCTCTATTGCTTTTTGTTTGTTTTTGTTTTGTTTTAAACAACAGATTGGGGTTTTAGATTGAGGGGGCAAGGGACTGAAGCAAATATTATGTATAATTCAACGGAGTGACCAAAGCAAAGTAGTTAAACAAAATAGGAAGAAACCGAAACGGTTACATGTCTAGAATGAGTCAATTTATCTGCTTTTTCTATTATTTTCTTTTTTTTTTTGGAAAGGTCTAGGCTTTGGTCTCATGTATATAGCTGTGAAAATCAACGAGTCGCTTAAAAGGACAAAAACAAACAAAAGTAACTGTGTGTGAAAGTAATGTATGGAGCCTGAAAAATTGCACTACCCTCATACTGGTCTAAAAAGTCTATTTTGTAAGAAACTCATGCAAATATTATATTGAAAATTAAGGGCAGATTATGTTTCACTCGTATATAGCTTACATTGAACCTGTTCTGTTTGTATTTCAGTTATGTAAATGTAATCCAATGTAAAGAATAACGTCTATTTGTTTAAAAATAGTTTTGTATTACACCTAAGTAGTCATTGTCAATCTTTACACATATTTGATTAAATGTTGAACAAAAGTAATTTTGTGTGGCGGGAGTTGTCTTTCCTTCTTATGTTTTTTTCTTTTAATTACCTTAAGTGGCATTTTTCCACATGCCTTTATTCATCCACCGAGTTCCTTGTAATGCTTGTAATTTGGTCCTGTTTTGAAGACTAAACCACTATCTATGAAAACTGGCTAAACCAAATAAAGAGTAAGAGAAGTCCACGTCCCCTCCTCTTACCCTAACTGAAGGGAAGTGGTAACATTTGTGACGTCTGCCACTTTACTACAAGTTGCTCATTATCAGCGATTGTCAGAAAGTAAACGTCTTCACTTGGAGTAGAGATGTACAGGTTGCTTGTGAAAAATACATTAACCTTGAAAATGTGTCATGTACTTGAGGAGATGATCAAAGATGAAGATGAAGGAGGTAAGGTAATGTTTTAATGTTTGTCTGACAAAAGTACATTTTAAGTATATAATCGTATCAAAGAATTCCATAACCCTGCGTAACAATGGAACATTTGAGTGAGAATTTCAACTTTTAAACCAAAAATAGTGTTGATTGTTCGGCTCAGGAATTTAAGATCCTCCTGCTCTTCTCTTTTGTGGGATTAGAAGGAAAATTAATAAATGTCCTTTGCTTCAACATAGTTGTGCTCAATAGCAGTTATGTGTGAACTGGAACAGTTTGAATTCAGTCTCTGTGTAGTGTATTACACTGTGTCAGAGACAGAGTTGCTAGAGTGATGTCATCTGTTCGGGAAGGAGCCAAGTTAATTTTTAACACATGCTATGAATCTCATCTTTATTGTGAGACAATGCTAAGAAATGTGTCCTTTCCAACAACATTTCTTGTCTAAACAGTGAAGCAAATCCTTCCTGGAAGACAACCTTTCTATACTTTGTGCTGCAATTACAGTGATCAAAAGTGTATCACAAACTCCAGTATGTGCTTTAAATGGTTTGTTTGCCACGATTTCTACTGATAGGCTTCTTGGCCATTTTGCGTTTGCAATTCTAATGGAAATGAAAATGAATACTTTGCCAAAATATACAAAACCACAACCTACATGCAAAAGTGTGTATGTCTCCTGTAGAAATGTGTAAAACTCGAATGTAAAGCTCACAATGTTTCAGTACTGATCAAACCTTCCATGTCCACCCTTTCACACACTGCTTCCAGCGGTCTTTGAATAAAAAAAACCCCAGAATGCTCTCAAAAGACTCATTATCCTTGACATTTTCACTTCAGGAATAATATTAGCTCCTTATTAGAAGTTATCATATGTCCAATCAGTCTACATACAGTAGTACTCCACAATGACAAAGCAAAATCAGGTGTTTCCACTATTCTGTTTTAATAAAAAAAAATTACACATGAAATTGCATTTACATAAATATTCAGACCTTTGACACTCTGACACTCTAGTGCACCCTACTCATTCAGTGGATGTTGAAGTTTCTACAACTAGACTGGAAAGGCACACACCTACCTGTAGAAAGTTCAACAGTTGATGGGTTTTGTCATAGTGAAAACCAAGAGAACTGTCAGCAGTCACAGGTCTGGGTAGTGACACAAGAGCATTTGTGCAGCATTAAATGTTCCCAAAAGCACAAAGACCTCCATCATTCTCAAGTGGAAGAGATCTGGAACCACCATCTTCTAAGTAAGTAAAGTGACCATTCAGTCAAACAAGAACACACGCCTGTATGGTATAATGACCAGACAGAAGCTGTTTCCAACTAAAAGACACAACTACCTGCTGGTAGTTTGCTAAACAGCACCAGACTATGGATTCTCAGGCTATGATTAGCAAAATCCTCTGGTCTGATAAAACAACGTTTGACAAAATAAACTCTGTGAAAGTCCTCGAGTGGCCAGAGTCTGATCCTGAACCTAATAGACAGAAAGATGTGAAAATATCCCTGCACAGATGCTCCCCATCAAACTTAGCTGAGCTTGAAAGAAGCTTGTAGGGTCAGCTCCACTGTTCTTAGCCTAAGGATTTTTTTTTTCCTTCCCCTAATGCAGAGAGCTTTGAACTCCCACACTCACTTGACATGCCACAGCTACACTTCACCCTCTCTGCATCACTATATCCAGGATTCCTTAAAAACTGGATGATTTATCTTCTGTAGGAACTACACTCACTCACTTTATAGCTGCCAGCCCCAAGACCACACCTAGGAAATGACTGATATCTCTGGCACCCAGTCAGGGTCCCCTTTCCTGTCACCTACGGCCCTGCCCTCCACTTCCACAGACCCAGCAGCTTCAGGATGCAGCCACCATTAGCTGGGCTTGATATCTGCAAGTACCCAGAAATACATAATGACTCTCAGGGCATGCTGGGACTTGCTTCAGTACTTTCAGTAGTAATTGGAAATAGGGTCAACAGAGTGTACTCAGTTCATAGGGGGCTATCACTCTAACTTACCCACTATTCATCATTGGTCTATATGAAATTTGCAGCCTTAAATATCTGGTCACTTAACATGTTACTTTTAGTCAGTGATCTACATAGTATATAAAAGACAAGATTTATGCTTTTAAACTGGTTAGATGACAGCTGCAGTGTATTGGTTCTTAACAAAACTGTTCCCCCAAACATTAACTTTTTAATTTCTCTCATGAGAGTAGGAAAGTTGGGGCGTAAGCATGTTATGTAGAGATGAATTTCAATGCAAGTAGTAGTCAATGGGTGAATTTAGTTCTTCTGAGTATCTCTCTATTCTCATAATGTGCTCACTGTGAATACTGCTTGTAATTATCTACAGTCCACCAAAGTTCTATTCCAATTTTATTGATACATTTTCTGCATCATTATTCCAGTGATAATGATTCTGAACATTTCCAATGTATTTAAGTCTTTTATCATAGCAGGAGCATGTGACCAGCCCCACTCATATCTGAGATCACACACTGGACTTAGTTATCAGTAAAGGCCTCAGTGTTATTTTTGTGAATGTTTTAGATGGCTTTGTTAGCTCATCACTGTTTTATCTTATGCATTAGTTTGCCCTATCATTCAAACTGGCTCTAGGACTGTCAAAAAGAGGTATATTAATTAATATACCAGGGCTGTCTTTATGGAAGTCATATATATGACTCCAAGCATAACAGAAGTCTGTAGATGAATGTCAATCATTTTAACTCTCAGGGTCCTTGAATCTATTGAACTACTCACTGTCAAAACAATTTCTGGCAAACAAAAAGCCCCATAGAGAAATCTCTAAGAAGTAACAAATCAGAATAGAGAACACAGAAAAGCAGAGGACCGTTGGAGGCAAACTAAACAGCAAAGTTGACCATGACATTTTCAGAGAGAGACTCCACAGATGCAACCTTGAGTTTCACAGTATGCCATTTTTGCCCTGTTGCACTGCACAGCGCAAAATGGCATACTATTTCCAATATCATTAACAGGAACACTAATAACACGTATACTGTTTTGCCATGGTAGAGAGGTTAACAGATCCCTGCAGTTAACAGCAGAGACGTTCACCTGAACACAGATGCAGGTAAAATAACTGGACTGGTGCTGTTAGATCTGAGTGCAGCCTTTGACACTGATGACCATAACATTCTTCTAGACAGACTTGAGAAATATGTTGGGCTTTCAGGTACAGTCCTTGGTTGGTTCCAGTCCTACTTGGAAGGCAGGAGATATTTTGTCTCAAGTGGCCCGTGTGAATCGGAATACTGCTATGCCATATGGAGTCCCGCAAGGGTTCATTCTTGGACCTGTCCTCAAACTACATGCTTTCTCTGGGTCAAATTCTTAAAGAGAATGACGTGTCCTATCATAACTATGTAGATGACACTCAGATCTATCTAGCCTATCAAAACATTCTCCAATTAAGTAGAGACAAAGCAGATTATCTTGTTTCTAAATAAAGAGGGATGATCAATTTGTCGTGCCCACCTGGAATTCAGAGCACTGAAGACATTCACCCATGTAAAATATCTTGGCATAAACAGGAGCATTTTGGCACCTTAAAAACATTGCTAAAGTTAGAGACTTTGTGTCCATACAAGACTTATCCACTGCTTTATTTCCTGCAGGGTTGACTATTCCAACGCTTTCCTCACTGAGGTTCCCAAAAGGTCTATTAGATGTTTTAACCAAAACCAAGAGAAGAAAGCACACTGCTCCAATTCTTAGGTCCTTGCACTACTCCCAGTTTGTTACAGAATTGGTTTCAAAGCATTACTCATTGTGTATAAAGTCACTCAATGGTTTGGGTCCTAAATATATCTCTGATATGTTTGAAGAAGATATAACTGGGTCTCTTAGATCTGCAGGAGCTGGTCAGCCAGTGCTGAAAAAACTGGTGAAACATGGTGAAATGGTGTTTAGTCACTATGCAGTTGCTGATGGAATAAACTGCCCATCAGGGCCAAAGTTGCACTAACTGTAGCTTTCCAAAGCTGCTAACTTGCATTTTTATGCATTCTTCTATTTCTTACATTCTTTTGTTCTACTATATTTTTTATATTTATATATATTGATTTATATACATATTGATTTCAGTAAAGCATATTGAATGACCTTTTGTGTATGTGCAATATAAACAAACTTGAACTATAATTGCTGCCAAAGGTGTTGTAACCAAGTACTAAGAGAAAGGCCTAAACATTTATGTCAATGGGATTTTTATTATTATTAGTGGTGGGCCGTTATCGGCGTTAACGTGCTGCGTTAATGTGAGACTCTTATCAGGCGATAAAAAAAATTTGTGTTAATCTATTCACAAAGTAGGGTTGGGAGCTGGGTCTATACTACACAAGCTATGATGACTTTCACCTTGATATTTTAGCGCGGATGTATACCTAGC
>JBBJLR010088078.1:0-10438 GCA_037577145.1 Brachypetersius gabonensis | reverse complement strand
CTGGTAGCGCCGTTTGTACTCAGTTCAACAGAACAATACTATGAGTGTCCATAACTGTTCACTGCTTAACTTTACTGCTTTCTTTAAGTGAAAGGAAAGGTTTAGTGAAAGGTTTTCAGCCCTCTATGCACGCTAATTCCTTCCTATAACCCTGTGACCCTCTGGGCTGTCCTAGTGACGTCCCTATTTCACTGTAGGCATACGCACAGTTTCGAAGACTCGTTCTCGCCCCCAACAGTGCAATTCGGCTCGGTATACATCCGCACTAAACTATCAAGGTGAAAGTCATCAAAGCTTGCGTAGTATAGACTCAGCTCCCAACCCAACTTCATGAATAGATTAACGCCGATAAAGGCCCACCACTAATATATCAATACAGACACAAACCTGTAAATACTTTATTTCATATACTGTTGCTGCTCCTCGTGATTTATTGATTTATTGATTTGTCGCTGTCTACCTCAGCCGTTTTTTTTTTTATTTTGCATTTGTTTATCAAAAATAGAGATATAGTAGGGGTATACAATCCAGAACTCATCTAGAGTGCAGCAACAGGCTAGACAGGAGACTGGACAAGGAGCATGGCAAGAGACTGGTAAGATGATAGATCCAGAGAATAAATGGCCGGACAGCAGACTGGACACATGGGTGGGCAACTCCCTGTTGTCTCCATTATTGATAAGTTATATGAGCAAGCTTTAGGTAATAAAAAATTTGTTTTGCCCCGTTATTATGGGGAATTTGTGTAGATCTTAGAGGAAAATCTATACTCAATTCTATTTTAGAATATGTCTGTAATGTAACAAAATGTGGAAAAAGTGAAGGGGTGTGAATACTTTTTGGTGACACTGTAATCCATGTGGTGAGGTCCACTCCAACTTGTGTCAAGCACACAGGTCACGTAACACACAAGAGGAACTGAGCTTGTCACATGGTATTAAAGCCAAGGAACGGAAGTGGTGCTTGTTCAGTCATTTGAGTCTTCACCCTCAACCATGCAATCCTCTCTTCTTTGCACCATGAGTACTCACAGCCATACATTTTGTAGTATTTATTTATTCTGTGACAGGTTGTCCCCCAGGATTCTCACAGTGCTCACAGCGTTCTCCAGGTAAGACACGAAATGAGGTCCCAATTCATAGAAATGTAGACGCTATTATATACACCAAGTTTAAACATAAGCTTTACAAAACTAACGATCCCCAGTTCACACTTTGGAGAGAGAGAAAGAGAGAAAGAGAAACCCAAGTGCAGAAAGCCAAAACCTAAACCTAATAAAGGGTGTCTGATGCCCTTGTTTCCCCCATGCTTTGTTTACCGGAACTTCTCTCATGCACTGCCATTCAGCCTCCAGCGCTGGTGACTTGTCCCTAACCTTAGATGTTGCGCTGCTCCTCTCTCCACTCGTCACACCCTGGTCGCGCTGGCTGCATACTTTCCACTCCACCCCTGACCTCTAAATCTGCACAGCTCTGAGACACCTCCGCACCCAGCACTTTCTTGTATGCTGTCTTGAGTGCACTAGATATCTCACCAGCGTCCTCCTGTCTTCACTCCATTCCCCCTCATCCTCTGTCATCCTCTAGATCAGTGGTTCCCAACCTGGGGTCCGGGCCCCCCTGAGGGGGGCGCGAGAGATGACTGGGGGGGCGCACAATTTTGTCTGCACTGACGTTACCGAAATTATATTCATAACAACATTAAATTCATACAATCCCAATGTCTGAGAAATGTAAAAGGGTGTGTATGTGTGTGTTTAAGAGTATAAAAACCTACAACCACTGTTTATTTTTTACAAATAAAAGTGTATAATTAATCACTTCATTATTTTTGTGCATCTATGGGGGTAGGAGTTGGGGTTGGGGGGCCCATCTTGTCTTGGACACACGCAAAGGGGGCTTCAAGGAAAAAAGGTTGGGAACCACTGCTCCAGATGAAACCTGGGCCATAGCCTTCCCAGTCAACCAAGTACTGAGTGCCATGATCACGCATCACGAGTCAAGGATCTGACAGATGTTATAAGCAGGACCACCGTCAATGAGGCGAGGTGGAGGAGGATCCGGAGTTGCTGGAATCAGAGGTGAAGTGATGAAGGGCTTCAGGTGCGAGGAGTGAAAATCGGAGTGAACACGGAGAGAGACTGGCAGCTGAAGCTGGAAGGTGACAGGGTTAATCCAGTGAGGGATCCTGAAATGGAGGGACTTGGACTCCGTGTGAAGGTACAAGTTGTGAGCGGAAAGCCAAGCCCTGTCACCTACATGGAACAAACCTCCCCGGGGTTGTCGGCAGTGGGGCTGATGAATATAGTGATTGTTGGTTTTCGGAATGGCATCTCTTGCTTGCTGCCGGAGCCGCCGACACCTGCGGACCAACTGTTGGGCCAATGGTACATCAAACTCCAGTTCTTGATGTTGAAACATTGGAGTCCGTCCAGGGACTCTCCATCTGATGTTGACAGGAGAGGGCATCAACTTTTTGTGTTTTTAAGACCCCGGACAGTATGAGATGGTAAACCTGAACTTTTCAAAGAACAGGCCCCACCTCGCCTGACAAGGGTTAAGTTGTTTCACCTGCTGGATGCCATTTGTGATCAGTCCAAACAATGAATGGGTCACCACCGCCCTGTAGCCAGTGACGCCATTCCTCCAGAGCCCACTTGATGGCCAACACGGTCCCCTACCCCATATTGCTTTTGAGTGGGATTAAATCTTCTGGAGAAGGAACAACAAAGAAGTTTCTGGTATGGACCTCATTGGGAGAGAACAGCTCCCATACCCACATTGGAGACGTCCACCTCCTCAACGAATGGCTTGGTATAGTCCGGATGCAGAAGAATGGGTGCAAAGTTGATGAAAGGCTTGAATGGCTTCGGAGTTAAGATGAAATGAAGATCTTAATGGTTTAGTAAGAGCAGTGAGAGGGGCTACGACTGAACTGAAGCCCCAGATGAAACGTCTTAGAAGTTTGCAAACCCCAGACATTTCTGGAGGTGTTTAAGTAAAGTGGATAGAGGCTAGTTTCATACAGCTTCCAGCTTCTGGGGGTCCATGGCCACACCCAAGAAATGTGGTGGAATGCTGGTGGAAAGTGCATTTCTCCAACTTAAAAAAACAGTCAATGGGTCGATGCCGGACTATTGCACAAGCCAAATGGCATAACCAGCGTTTCATAGTGACCAGTCCCCGATAGGCCACACAAGGATGAAGGCCACCATCTTTCTTCTTTAAGAAGAAAGACCCAGCGGCCGCAGGAGAAGTAGATAGGCAAATGGTTCCCTGTTGAAGACCCTCAGAGACCCTCCTCCATAGCACATTGTTCCTCCTTGGACGGGGAATACAGATTGCCATGGGGGGAACGGTCCCCGGCAAAAGAGGGATCTCCAGACCGTAGGGTCGATGAAGTGAAATCTTTGTGAATGCAGTAGGAGTGTTAGAAGTTGAAGGAGGAGTTGGGATGGAGGTTGAGGGTTGGCAGGAGGTTGAGGTTGGTTCTGCTGCAGAAGTACGACCTGCTGGCAAAAACTTCCTGCTTAAGCTTTTCCAACTCCTCCCCCTGCCTAGTAACCATCGTCACCATCATACACCATTCCACTGGACTCTCTACAGCTGGCTCGTTCATTCCGTCACAAACTAGGCTGGACTAGACTTACTGGAGCAAGAGTTTCATCCGTGTAGCATGAAGGAACAACCCAAGCGAAAGAAAGCAAGAGGGTTGGTTGAATCTCGCATGTTATTCCAAAGACCCTTGCGCGTCACGTGGCTGGTGCGTGTGACAAAACAGCTGTATGTTGAAGCTGTATATTTATCATCTGATGCATTTGCAATTTTTGTAGAATCTTGTTTTTATTTATTTATTTTGATGTCTGATTTCAAACTTCCAGTCACATTGTGGCTCCAGCTTCCCATTAAGTAGCTTTCACGCTCTCTGGTTTCCTTTAGATGTTTAATTCTCCTCTCCTTTGTCTGTGATAAACCTGCTCAGACGCATCCTGCTACACACACCCTACAGTATGCCTTAGAGCCAGCTGAGCTATGGCCAGCTGCCAATCAAAATCAGCGCCATGGAAACCATCTTAATGGAATGGAGGTAGGAGGGGGGACACTTTTCTTCTCCCTTCCTTTTTTTCATGTTTCTTTTCCGCTCACAAGAGAGTCTTTCTCACTCTCTCTTGCCATCTTTATATCTCTCTCTCTCTCTCTCTCTCACACATATAATTTCTCTCAATTTGTCTTTCTGTCTTTCGCTTTCAGTTTTTTCCTCACTTTATCTATCATCTGACCCCATCTATTCATCCCTTTCCCTCTCTCTATCTCTATCTCTCCTCTCTCTCTCTGACTGTATCGGTCAGGAGTGGAGATATTGATCACTGATCAGTCTAAAGAATGGAATGGGACACGCACTGCAGATAATGAGGAGAGAGAGTGTGGGGCGGGGGTGAGAGGGATGGAGTGTACGAGAGAGAGAGTGAGAGTAAAAGGAAGAAAGATAAATAGGGTGAGTGACAGGGGCTTTGGTGGTCTTAGAGCTTGTGTGTGTGTGTGTCTGAAAGAGAGAGAGAGAGAGAAAGAAAGAAAGAGTCTGAAATGTCAGCACTGATATCAGCTTAACTCCCAGAGCATGCTGGGTACTAATCACACTGACACAGCTACTTAACCTCCTCTTTCTCTCTTATGTGATCTACAGCAAGTATTCAGACACTTTTATTTTGTGAACTTAACATATTTCCAATGCATGTATCCACTTTAATCTTATAATTATTTCTTTATTTATATATTTTGCATTTTTAGTCATGCCAAATCCACCCACTACACAGAACTCCCCCAATACTACAGTCCTAACACTGAGAAGGTAAAGACTACCAAATATCACATGAATTACCACCGCATCACTAACTGCCAAAGCTACATTAAGAAGTTACATCTGCTTTTAAGCACACGTCACAGTCATCTTACCCATTCAGAGTGAACAAGGCCAATTGTGCCTGGATGGTTGTGGGTTCACCAGAGCTCAAACTCATGACCCTCTGATGAAACCCTAAGACACAGTCACTCGGGATCCTACACTTAATGTCTTTAGACTTTGTGCTTTGTAAATAAATATGAACAACATAAACAATACTTTTGCACATGTAACTCTCCGATCTGTATTTTTGCATTTTCATGTCTAAAAATGCTGTTTTCTTTCATTCTAGTACTGTAGCTATTATTGACTACACTACATGTAGTGTAGTCAATAATAGCTACAGTACTAGAATGAAAGAAAACAGCATTTTTAGACATGAAAATGCAAAAATACAGATCGGAGAGTTACATGTGCAAAAGTATTGTTTATGTTGTTCATATTTATTTACAAAGCACAAAGTCTAAAGACATTAAGTGTAGGATCCCGAGTGACTGTGTCTTAGGGTTTCATCAGAGGGTCATGAGTTTGAGCTCTGGTGAACCCACAACCATCCAGGCACAATTGGCCTTGTTCACTCTGAATGGGTAAGATGACTGTGACGTGTGCTTAAAAGCAGATGTAACTTCTTAATGTAGCTTTGGCAGTTAGTGATGCGGTGGTAATTCATGTGATATTTGGTAGTCTTTACCTTCTCAGTGTTAGGACTGTAGTATTGGGGGAGTTCTGTGTAGTGGGTGGATTTGGCATGACTAAAAATGCAAAATATATAAATAAAGAAATAATTATAAGATTAAAGTGGATACATGCATTGGAAATATGTTAAGTTCACAAAATAAAAGTGTCTGAATACTTGCTGTAGATCACATAAGAGAGAAAGAGGAGGTTAAGTAGCTGTGTCAGTGTGATTAGTACCCAGCATGCTCTGGGAGTTAAGCTGATATCAGTGCTGACATTTCAGACTCTTTCTTTCTTTCTCTCTCTCTCTCTCTTTCAGACACACACACACACAAGCTCTAAGACCACCAAAGCCCCTGTCACTCACCCTATTTATCTTTCTTCCTTTTACTCTCACTCTCTCTCTCGTACACTCCATCCCTCTCACCCCCGCCCCACACTCTCTCTCCTCATTATCTGCAGTGCGTGTCCCATTCCATTCTTTAGACTGATCAGTGATCAATATCTCCACTCCTGACCGATACAGTCAGAGAGAGAGAGGAGAGATAGAGATAGAGAGAGGGAAAGGGATGAATAGATGGGGTCAGATGATAGATAAAGTGAGGAAAAAACTGAAAGCGAAAGACAGAAAGACAAATTGAGAGAAATTATATGTGTGAGAGAGAGAGAGAGAGAGAGATATAAAGATGGCAAGAGAGAGTGAGAAAGACTCTCTTGTGAGCGGAAAAGAAACATGAAAAAAAGGAAGGGAGAAGAAAAGTGTCCCCCCTCCTACCTCCATTCCATTAAGATGGTTTCCATGGCGCTGATTTTGATTGGCAGCTGGCCATAGCTCAGCTGGCTCTAAGGCATACTGTAGGGTGTGTGTAGCAGGATGCGTCTGAGCAGGTTTATCACAGACAAAGGAGAGGAGAATTAAACATCTAAAGGAAACCAGAGAGCGTGAAAGCTACTTAATGGGAAGCTGGAGCCACAATGTGACTGGAAGTTTGAAATCAGACATCAAAATAAATAAATAAAAACAAGATTCTACAAAAATTGCAAATGCATCAGATGATAAATATACAGCTTCAACATACAGCTGTTTTGTCACACGCACCAGCCACGTGACGCGCAAGGGTCTTTGGAATAACATGCGAGATTCAACCAACCCTCTTGCTTTCTTTCGCTTGGGTTGTTCCTTCATGCTACACGGATGAAACTCTTGCTCCAGTAAGTCTAGTCCAGCCTAGTTTGTGACGGAATGAACGAGCCAGCTGTAGAGAGTCCAGTGGAATGGTGTATGATGGTGACGATGGTTACTAGGCAGGGGGAGGAGTTGGAAAAGCTTAAGCAGGAAGTTTTTGCCAGCAGGTCGTACTTCTGCAGCAGAACCAACCTCAACCTCCTGCCAACCCTCAACCTCCATCCCAACTCCTCCTTCAACTTCTAACACTCCTACTGCATTCACAAAGATTTCACTTCATCGACCCTACGGTCTGGAGATCCCTCTTTTGCCGGGGACCGTTCCCCCCATGGCAATCTGTATTCCCCGTCCAAGGAGGAACAATGTGCTATGGAGGAGGGTCTCTGAGGGTCTTCAACAGGGAACCATTTGCCTATCTACTTCTCCTGCGGCCGCTGGGTCTTTCTTCTTAAAGAAGAAAGATGGTGGCCTTCATCCTTGTGTGGCCTATCGGGGACTGGTCACTATGAAACGCTGGTTATGCCATTTGGCTTGTGCAATAGTCCGGCATCGACCCATTGACTGTTTTTTTAAGTTGGAGAAATGCACTTTCCACCAGCATTCCACCACATTTCTTGGGTGTGGCCATGGACCCCCAGAAGCTGGAAGCTGTATGAAACTAGCCTCTATCCACTTTACTTAAACACCTCCAGAAATGTCTGGGGTTTGCAAACTTCTAAGACGTTTCATCTGGGGCTTCAGTTCAGTCGTAGCCCCTCTCACTGCTCTTACTAAACCATTAAGATCTTCATTTCATCTTAACTCCGAAGCCATTCAAGCCTTTCATCAACTTTGCACCCATTCTTCTGCATCCGGACTATACCAAGCCATTCGTTGAGGAGGTGGACGTCTCCAATGTGGGTATGGGAGCTGTTCTCTCCCAATGAGGTCCATACCAGAAACTTCTTTGTTGTTCCTTCTCCAGAAGATTTAATCCCACTCAAAAGCAATATGGGGTAGGGGACCGTGTTGGCCATCAAGTGGGCTCTGGAGGAATGGCGTCACTGGCTACAGGGCGGTGGTGACCCATTCATTGTTTGGACTGATCACAAATGGCATCCAGCAGGTGAAACAACTTAACCCTTGTCAGGCGAGGTGGGGCCTGTTCTTTGAAAAGTTCAGGTTTACCATCTCATACTGTCCGGGGTCTTAAAAACACAAAAAGTTGATGCCCTCTCCTGTCAACATCAGATGGAGAGTCCCTGGACGGACTCCAATGTTTCAACATCAAGAACTGGAGTTTGATGTACCATTGGCCCAACAGTTGGTCCGCAGGTGTCGGCGGCTCCGGCAGCAAGCAAGAGATGCCATTCCGAAAACCAACAATCACTATATTCATCAGCCCCACTGCCGACAACCCCGGGGAGGTTTGTTCCATGTAGGTGACAGGGCTTGGCTTTCCGCTCACAACTTGTACCTTCACACGGAGTCCAAGTCCCTCCATTTCAGGATCCCTCACTGGATTAACCCTGTCACCTTCCAGCTTCAGCTGCCAGTCTCTCTCCGTGTTCACTCCGATTTTCACTCCTCGCACCTGAAGCCCTTCATCACTTCACCTCTGATTCCAGCAACTCCGGATCCTCCTCCACCTCGCCTCATTGACGGTGGTCCTGCTTATAACATCTGTCAGATCCTTGACTCGTGATGCGTGATCATGGCACTCAGTACTTGGTTGACTGGGAAGGCTATGGCCCAGGTTTCATCTGGAGCAGTGGTTCCCAACCTTTTTTCCTTGAAGCCCCCTTTGCGTGTGTCCAAGACAAGATGGGCCCCCCAACCCCAACTCCTACCCCCATAGATGCACAAAAATAATGAAGTGATTAATTATACACTTTTATTTGTAAAAAATAAACAGTGGTTGTAGGTTTTTATACTCTTAAACACACACATACACACCCTTTTACATTTCTCAGACATTGGGATTGTATGAATTTAATGTTGTTATGAATATAATTTCGGTAACGTCAGTGCAGACAAAATTGTGCGCCCCCCCAGTCATCTCTCGCGCCCCCCTCAGGGGGGCCCGGACCCCAGGTTGGGAACCACTGATCTAGAGGATGACAGAGGATGAGGGGGAATGGAGTGAAGACAGGAGGACGCTGGTGAGATATCTAGTGCACTCAAGACAGCATACAAGAAAGTGCTGGGTGCGGAGGTGTCTCAGAGCTGTGCAGATTTAGAGGTCAGGGGTGGAGTGGAAAGTATGCAGCCAGCGCGACCAGGGTGTGACGAGTGGAGAGAGGAGCAGCGCAACATCTAAGGTTAGGGACAAGTCACCAGCGCTGGAGGCTGAATGGCAGTGCATGAGAGAAGTTCCGGTAAACAAAGCATGGGGGAAACAAGGGCATCAGACACCCTTTATTAGGTTTAGGTTTTGGCTTTCTGCACTTGGGTTTCTCTTTCTCTCTTTCTCTCTCTCCAAAGTGTGAACTGGGGATCGTTAGTTTTGTAAAGCTTATGTTTAAACTTGGTGTATATAATAGCGTCTACATTTCTATGAATTGGGACCTCATTTCGTGTCTTACCTGGAGAACGCTGTGAGCACTGTGAGAATCCTGGGGGACAACCTGTCACAGAATAAATAAATACTACAAAATGTATGGCTGTGAGTACTCATGGTGCAAAGAAGAGAGGATTGCATGGTTGAGGGTGAAGACTCAAATGACTGAACAAGCACCACTTCCGTTCCTTGGCTTTAATACCATGTGACAAGCTCAGTTCCTCTTGTGTGTTACGTGACCTGTGTGCTTGACACAAGTTGGAGTGGACCTCACCACATGGATTACAGTGTCACCAAAAAGTATTCACACCCCTTCACTTTTTCCACATTTTGTTACATTACAGACATATTCTAAAATAGAATTGAGTATAGATTTTCCTCTAAGATCTACACAAATTCCCCATAATAACGGGGCAAAACAAATTTTTTATTACCTAAAGCTTGCTCATATAACTTATCAATAATGGAGACAACAGGGAGTTGCCCACCCATGTGTCCAGTCTGCTGTCCGGCCATTTATTCTCTGGATCTATCATCTTACCAGTCTCTTGCCATGCTCCTTGTCCAGTCTCCTGTCTAGCCTGTTGCTGCACTCTAGATGAGTTCTGGATTGTATACCCCTACTATATCTCTATTTTTGATAAACAAATGCAAAATAAAAAAAAAAACGGCTGAGGTAGACAGCGACAAATCAATAAATCAATAAATCACGAGGAGCAGCAACAGTATATGAAATAAAGTATTTACAGGTTTGTGTCTGTATTGATATATTAGTGGTGGGCCTTTATCGGCGTTAATCTATTCATGAAGTTGGGTTGGGAGCTGAGTCTATACTACGCAAGCTTTGATGACTTTCACCTTGATAGTTTAGTGCGGATGTATACCGAGCCGAATTGCACTGTTGGGGGCGAGAACGAGTCTTCGAAACTGTGCGTATGCCTACAGTGAAATAGGGACGTCACTAGGACAGCCCAGAGGGTCACAGGGTTATAGGAAGGAATTAGCGTGCATAGAGGGCTGAAAACCTTTCACTAAACCTTTCCTTTCACTTAAAGAAAGCAGTAAAGTTAAGCAGTGAACAGTTATGGACACTCATAGTATTGTTCTGTTGAACTGAGTACAAACGGCGCTACCAG
>JBBJLR010088056.1:0-10439 GCA_037577145.1 Brachypetersius gabonensis | reverse complement strand
CACACACACACACACACACACACTCACACACACAGACGCACACGCACACTCACACACACACACACAGACGCACTCACACACACACTCGCACACGCACTCACTCACACACACACACACACACACAGAGACAGACAGACAGACAGACAAGTGTGTGTGTGTGTGTGTGTTTGTAGGAGAGCAACAGGTTGTATCTGACACACACACACACTCTCTCTCACACACACTCTCACACACACACTCACGCACACGCACACACACACAGACAGACAGACAGACAAGTGTGTGTGTGTGTGTGTGTGTGTGTGTGTGTGTGTGTGTTTGTAGGAGAGCAACAGGTTGTATCTGACACACACACACTCTCTCACACACACACGGCTCTAGCACAAAACATACACGTTTTATCAAATAGACAACATACTTTTTATTTACCTTCAATTTCCAAATAACTGTATTTAGTTGTTGTGTGTTTTTACCCAGAGGAAGATTTTGTTGCTTGCAGCAGCCTTGTCTGATCTGAAAGAAATCATTTATTTGGAGATTATAGTCTTGTTTCTACTAAACCCGCCTTTATAAGGAAAATAAAACATGAACTTAAGAAGTTCTGCTCATCGGTTCTCAGTTTCTTCCCTTTAACAACCTTGTGGATCAAAACTGTCTGAAATTGGGAGCTGAGATTTGAGTTTGATCAATAAGACAAACTTCTAGCTCATTTATAAGACGACCAAGTTTCTTTGGATCTTCTGATGATCTGAGTGAATGAAGATCAGAGCAGTAAAAGAAATTTAATTTGAAGATCTTAAAGTGGGGTTAGAGGACGCTCTTCCTCAGTAGCTGCCTTTAGGAAGGTTGAGAGACAGCAGCCAAATATTAAAATGTAACTATAACAAAATATGAAAAAATGATTCAGTTCTGACACCTTTCTCTGGTTATCCGTGGTTTATTTTGCAAATAATAGCAAAATTAGGACTGAGCATTAGACTGGTAAATCTGTTATTTTATTTTTTGCAAATTGTTCAAAAACAATAAACACTAATACATTAATGCTAGATAAATATTTTAAAGATACAATTTTATAAAATATTGAAAAAGAATTAAGATACTGATTTAAACTATAATTTACTATCATCATAGGATCAGAGATCCTGTAGAAATGATCCGTTACTGCAGGTGTTATTTTGATATTTTGAGCTCATAGGTGCTTCCAGCGAGGTCTGAACACGCGTCAGACGCTTCTGCGTTTCACAAACACTCCAGATTAACTGCCTCACCGCTAATGACTCGTTTTCTTGTAGCATTCCTGCAGCGTTAGTATATGTTTGTGTGTGTGTGTGCGTGCATGTCTCTGTGTGTGGTAACCTATTGTTGAATCATTGGTTGTGTGGTCTGTGATAGTGTAATGGATTTTATGATATTATAGTTGTGTTTTACTCAAACTGTGAGATTTCTGTAAAATTCTGGAAGGAATTTGCCTGAAGTTGGTTTCATGTGAGCGTGTTCGAGTGTGTAGGACGATATTGCATAATTTTAACATCACAATATTTCCGAATGTGCCGGTATCGGACCTTGTCTAAGTTGGCATCGATAAAGTGATCTAGACATCTCTGATTTCGGGGTGTGGTTGTGCGGTCTGTTAAATTTTCTAGAAGTTACGTAAGGCCTTAAAGAGAAAAAACCTTTTGAAGATGACTGAGCCGTCTCAGAGGATCAGATAGTAGCTTATAGAAGTAACATCTTATGACTGATGTATTTGAAATCGGTTAAATGGCTTCTATAGGTCTTGATGAATCAGCTGCAAAATTTAATTGAGGTTCACACAAACGTGTGCTGGCTGCTGAATATTGTTGAGTGAGTCAGATGGAACTGTGGGAGTGTGAATGAATATAGCTTAGTGTAAACGTACCCAGTTGTAGCTTGAGCTGTTCTTGGAAATTCACAGAATTTGGTGTTCATCCAGAGAGTGTGAATCTTGAACCTTGCTGTCACAAAATATAGGCTTCTGAAGGGTTAAGTTATGCATTGATGTTATTCATTGGTGACGCTTCTCGTGATGGTCATGATGCCTTCTAGAGACCAACTTTCCTTTTTTTTGTAATTTTTGGTGACATGATTGTCAAGCTGTTGTCTAGAAAGTACTTTGTGTCTTCCTCAGGGTGCTAGAGTAAAGAGACATTTCCACCTAGGAGGACCAGGCGCCAGGTTTCATGTGGATTGGAAAAGTTCATGATATCGACAACCAACCATCAGTGGAATAAAGAAGGGGCTGGTGTTGCTACTCCATTAAAAGCATGTCTTACAGATCCGACAGCCTGTACTGATTGGACAGTTTAACAGGACACATGATGAATCGTCAGGTTTTCACTGGGGAGCTGGTGGCCTAGTGGATAGGGAGTTCGCCCTGCGATCAGAAAGTCATGGGTTTGAATACAAAGACTGCTAGTGGCACCATTCAAGGGACAGTCCCCACACATTACACTGTTCACCGGGTGCTGTGTTCCTGGCTGCCTCCTGCTTCATTTGGTGAATGGGTTAAATACACAACTTTACACTTCACTCTCTTTGTCCCTTTCACAGTGTACAGTAAAGGTGATTTGATGCCTTGGCCTTGTTCGAAAGGTCCGGAGACGCTTAACGAAATTGTTGAGATTGAGCAACCTTTGAGGGAAGGTAAAGTGAAGTCAAGCTACTGTTTGTCTTACATGAACACACAGTGAGAACAGCATGAAATTATTTCAGCCAGGAACTCAACACCCGGGTAGCAGTGTGTGGGAACGGTACCTTACTCAAGGGAACCTCAGTGGTGCCACTAGCAGTCCTGGGATTTGAACCCATGACCTTGTGATCACAGGAGCAGTGCCCTAACCAGTAGGCCACCAGCTGCTGGACCTGGAGGTGCTGTGTTTTAACCCATAGCGTTTCACAGGTGTTGAGCACCAAACATTGCAACGCGACTAACTATGGACCAGATTAATGAATTACAGTCGATACACTCAGTTTATATTTATACTTTTATACACCTAACTAGTCAAAGTCAAATGAGAGACACCAGCATTGAGGTGAACGTCTTCTCACTGATGAGGAGATAAGATTATTAACTGCTCTGCAGGCGGTGCAACTGAAAACAATCCACTATAAAAGTGCATTGTTGAGCTTTAGGGTGGAATTCTGGCGCACAAGCAAAAAAAACCTCACACAGCGATGGGTAGAACTGATAAAAAAAAAAAAGGTTAACTGTCTTCTCTTCTTTCTGGCAGGTATAATCAGCCATGCTGAGTTTTCTCCGGCGCACTCTGGGCCGGCGCTCCGCCCGCAAGGCGGCGGAGAGAGCGCGGCTGCGGGAGGCGCAGAGGGCGAACACGCACATCCCAGCGGCCGGAGACACCAAAAACATCATCACCTGCAGGGTGTCCTTGCTGGACGGGACGGACGTCAGCGTGGACTTACCGGTGAGTGTCACACCAGGAGTACGGCCGGACTCTGCTAGGGTGCTTATGTAGCGCTGCACGGTGTATCATCTGTTCCTTATCGCAGCTCAGAAAGGAGAAATAAATAACGTTTTCGGATTGGCTTGAACCTCCTGTCTCTGAGTACAGCAGTATTTTACCGTCCCAAGACACCTTTCTTTGTGTTTCTCTCCACAGGTCCAAAACATTTTATAGTTATATTTTATATCGAAATGTGGCTGAATTTACCTTAATATTTGTTACAAAATTAGTAAATTATATTTTTCTTAATGATTTACTGAAATGCATGAATAATTATATATTGGCATGAAAAACGCTGTGAGGTCCAGGCCTCGTCCGCCACGACCCCTGGTGGCAGACGAGGCCTGGCGTCACAAAAGCAAAAAATGCGGAGGGTATCTGCAGTTTCCTCGTTAGTGTGGAGGTTTCCGACAACAATTATTAGTTCTGTTCTAAGAAAATTCTGCATTAGACTGAAACCACGACTGCTGATCTGCATTAAAGTGGGGGTTTACTGTATATCCAATGAGTCTCTAACCAATCACAGTGTTTCAGTAACAGCTCCAGGTGAGTTACTGGATGTTCAGATGAATCAAGGTCTTCACGTAAACCAACAGAAGTCTTGTTTTTAAATATTAAAGGTGTTAATGGGTGCATGAATGGTTGGAATAAGGAGACTTTAAATGGGTTGGGTTTGTGACACCGCATGAGCTCCTCCAAGCTTAGTGTGTTGCGCTTGCCTGAGGGGGACTTGAACCCAGTTTCCTGTGTGGAAGGCAGTGGTTTTATACTACACCAGAGTTCCCAACCACTGGGCTGCGGACTGGTATCGGTCCGTGAGTTGTTTGGTACCGGGCCACACAGAAAGACAGAATTAAAAAATTTTATTGATGAAGTCTGAAAGATCTTTTATAAAACAAAAAAAACCCCAATTGTCTCGGTCACGTGATGCAACACTTTGTTTTTAGTTGTGTTTCTATTAGAGGCTGACATTTTTTCAGGAATCCCGCGGGTCATGGGAAACAAAATCACTATTAATAACATGATTGGGACGGGACAGGACAAAATGTGCTTGGGAGTGGGCGGGACCGGGAATCGTAATAACACTATGATAAATTTATGCAGAAATATACCTTTTAAATAAATTTACTTTTTAAATAAATTTTGAACTCAATACTAGTTGTCCTGTCTCTTATGCTCTCTTTATGAATCAGTGGAGTCTAATAGAAAAAGAATCAGTGGAGTCTAATAGAAAAAGAATCAGTAGCGATAGTCCCAGAAATCAATAATGTAAGAGAAGAAGCAGCTTCTTCACGCACTTTTTAGCCGCGAAAATCATAACCTAAATGGAGACAGACGTGAAAGATACGCTCCGACTACTGTCTGAAAATAATACGTCAGGATATTTCTGGGCGGTCTGAAATAACAAAAAAAAAATTGGCATGAAAACGCAATACGCCGCGTGCGTGCGTGTGTTTATGGATGGTTTAATGGATGATTTGCATAAAATTTGGATTTTTATTAAACTAAGCTGGGCATGCAGTGATCTGTACTCTAATTTTTTTTTACTGTAACTGACGGATTTTAGCCAAAAAAACCCCAACAACACGGCAGTGGGAGGGAATGGGAGTCATTCTTCTGGGATTGGGACAGGACAGTTCCCCCAGTTTTTTAATGGGATTGGGACGGGACGGGATTTTTTTTTGTGTGAGTGGGATGGGAGAGGTTTGAAAATTCACTCCCGTGTCACTCTAGTCTGTATCAGTCTGTGAAAATACTGTTTTACATTAAACTGGCCCATGGCAAAAAAAGGCTGGGGTCCGCTGCACTACACCATCCACTCTGATTCAGTACTATTTTACATAAACAAACACTTCTAGTGAATTATTAACTACTAATGCTTAATGGAGTGCAGTTTTGTGCAAATGTTGGTCAGTTTCTGTTGGGTCTGAATGTAACATGTTATTTAATTAAAACCTAATTGGAAAAGATCTTCTGCCCTTTATCCTGTGGGAAAGTTTCACAGTAAATGGGCTAATAGAAATGGTCCAAAGTGACATTTTACATTTACATCTATTATAGTCATTATATGACCTTTTTACTTCAAAATGTAACCATTTTGGAGTTATAAACTTGGGTTGATGTACAACAGATAATGTATATAATACTTATCTGTTTCGAGGCATTTTTGTACCTTTTTAGGGCTTTTAAATGTAGTTAAGTTTTGAATTTGAAGGCGATTAGTTTCTGTAGTGTTCTGATTGTCTGTGGATTGTTTCTTAGTGCTGCAACATTATTACAGGCGTCTAATGTTGTGATTGTGAAACAGATGTAGCAACTCACTCTCAGGCATATGTGACTCATATGCTTAAATGTCACACACCTTTCCGGGACTTCTAAAGCTTGTTCTGCTGGAGTAAAACACGGATTATTGACAAGTAGGCTGGTCAGTGGAGGAGTTTGCTGCAATTATGCTCAGTCAGGTGTTAAAATGGCGTAAAATTTTAATGTACTAATTACAACCTATTACAGTAACATGACATTGATGGCACATTTGTTGATGTACATATATTTATATATGATGTGTATGTATGTGTGTATATTATACAGCTACAGAAAGAAGACACTGCAATTCATTTTTAAATCAGCATCTCTGAGTGACAACCATTCCAGTCCAATGTCTGTTAAATTCCTACACAAACACCTCATTCTGCTTTATGAGGGACTGATTAGTGATCAGCTGAATCTTATTTAATGAGGAAAAGTATAAAAACACTGCTGTAATCGACACTCTCCTCTCACTCTACCCAGTCGGATGGTGAAACACTACTAGAAGTTCCTCAGAGGTCATTATTGCCATTTTGTTTAAGAGAGAACGAGAGATTCTTTTTCTGATGTTTTGTCGTTTCCTTTAAATGTGTGCTTTAAAGAACAATATTTTTATTTGGAAATGAGAAGAAATATTGTCAGCAGTTCTTAAAACGAAGGCAAAGCTGTTAAGTTCAATACTTGCAGCTATAAAAGATAAAACCTGAGAATCTGAACATTTTTGCAGTATTTTGTCCAGAGCTGTATGTATATGTGCATAGTGGATATGTTCAGATGCCAAGTAGCAGCAGAAAAACAGTAATAAAAGTAATATATTGCACTAGAAATATTGCTCATATTGCATGCGAAACGCCCCCTGGTGGGCAATACCAGCACAGACTGTTTATGAACATCTAGCCAGGTACGGATGCCCACAGCAGAGGCCTTTGTCCAGTAACAATCGAGCCCGAATGGAGGCACCGGCTTTCATTCAGGGTGACAGGCCGGGGCAGCAGGAGCAGTCAGTTTGCATAGGTAGGGCTGCTCTCTGGGTACGTGCTGAATGTCACCACCCCCCTCAAGAATACGACCCCCTCCGCGGCAGATGCCACCCTGCATTTGAGAGAGGAAGGTCATCTATAAATATTTCAGCCAACTGCCAAGCTAATGTCTCCTTTTTTCCCAACCATTTCCTTATTTCGCCTGTCCATAAGTGTGTCCAACATTTACCCACAATTTTCCACCGTTTCCATTTCTGCATCAAGACGCAGAGAAGTTCACAGTGGCTAGTCGAGGCGAAGTGCCACATAATGCGGTTTGAGAGATGGTGTCTTTACTTTATTCTACCCAAGCCCCGCCCTCCTAACTTTTGCATGTGTTTTAATGTGTGGCCACGCCTATTTGAGTCACCAGCAGGTGTCTGAACCACCTTCGGGGCCAAAAGAGCTTCAAAAGATGCTTTCAACACCAGTTTTGATTACAATTAGTGTTCAAGGAACTGAGGAACATGAACCTGAAGGCCTTTGGCAGTGTGTTAAATTAGCATTGCGCCTTATGAGAAACAGTGGCACATTGTGGTTTTGGTGGGAAAACAAGCACAATTATTCACAAACCAGTACACTGTCTGTTTTGAGGGACCACGACATTGAGTTTCCAGTCTAAAATGCAATGTACTGTTGAGGGCAGTACTCAGGGAGGATGTGGAGGGATGGCATCCCCCCTGACATAAAAACAGTCAAAATCATCCCCCTTCTAAAACGAACATCCCCTGTTCCATCCCTTGTGCTATTTTAAATAGTTCTACTATTTCAACATTTCAGGGCTTTTGAGTAAAATACAGTGAGCAATAGGGAACACGCAAATAACTTTTTTTTTAAATTGAGTCAGTAAGCGGCGTAGAAGGTGGCGGTGTTGTTAGGATTTTAACATCATGGCCATGTGGCATGGACAGCTCCATCTGAGGGACTTCACAAAAAGTAACATTTCAGGTAAGTCAGTAGTCAGAAGTCAGATATCAGTCATTATGTTTATTCTTAAACAACGATAAAAAGGGAACACAGTTGGTCTCCCACCGTGTGCACTGTCATCAGCACAAAATATGTCTGATAAATGATAAAATCGATCGCTACCGATGCCACAATTACACATGATCTACACAAACCCATGCCTGATCAACTCTAACACTGTAACTCTTTTTACACAGCCAAAATTATTAGAATTTAAGGCTAGATGTATAGGTTTCTTCACAAAGCCAGCGAATGATGTTGAATAGTTAATTGGCTTTACAAAGTACTGCATGGTTGAGGTATTCCAGATGGTTGCAAGGAGGTTGCTAGTTTATTTCTGGCTGATGGCTAGGTTGCTGCAGAAAGTTACATTATTTTCATAATTGAGGGGTTTTAGGGGGTTGAAACTTTGGTGAATGTTACAGGTGGTTGCCAGAGTGTTGCTAGGAAGTTCCTATGGTGTCTTTGGCGCTTGCTACGGTGCAGCCAAGCTGTTGATCTGCTGTGGTGTTCCAGGTGGTTGCTAGGGTGCTGCCAGCATTTTTGTGGTGTCAGACGAGGGGTATAAGCTAAATACAGTAATCCCCCACTTTCTGCAGGGGTTATGTTCCAAGAGCACCCGCGTATAGTGAAAAAACATGTTGTGTTTTGGTTAAAAAATATGCCTAAAAATGTCTATTTTAATAGTGTAAATGCTAAATCTGCCCCCAAATCTGCTCCCAGAACACTTAAATTTATTTTCAACCCAGTTTAATGCATTACCCTTAAAGAAAATGTAAAGATAAACACGTATTCAAATTTAAATTCCCTGCCAAGATTTGCAACTCGGAATGTCGCGGGATAAAAGTATTGGGACTCTGTGGCAGGGTGAGCGGCTTTCAGGGAATAAGCTCTGATCTACTCGGGCTAAAAATACAAATGAGGGCTCTTTGGAAAGGTCTCCTCGAGATCTACCAAACTGTTTGAAGTGTCTATGCAACTTGGAAGGTCATGGGACAAAAGTATTGGGAGACCACGGCGAGGTGGACCTTGTGTGAAAACATCAAGAAAAAATATATTTATTGCCACAAAAAAGCAAAAAAAGGTGGAGGTTATTTCCAGTTTCAGCATTATTGTGGGGATTTCTGGGTAAAACTGAATCCTTGACTCCTGATCCGCCTAAAACTGGGGGATTACTGTGTATGTAATTTGTCAATAAATAACAGTAATGTGCCACACTTTCTTATTAGATTGAATGAAATTTGTTCATCATTATTGTGAAATTATGGAACATACATCATCATCTTGGAGGGATACACGCAGGGTGTCATGAGGTCAAATAGTGCTCAAAGTAATCTGAATTAGTCCAGATTTACCATGTAATCACTGAGAGATATGAAGCCTCACTGGGGGTCAATAGTGAATAAAAGGACTGGATTTGTGATGGAGATGTCTGGCTCCATTCAACACATCGGTAAGGAAACCAGAGTCGGTACGGTTATCCGGAATAAGCTAAAATGATTAAATGAAGTGTCCACACGATCTGTTGTCCCGATTCTGTGGCCTCAAGGCAAAGCGCCAAGTACAGTTTGATGATGGAAAAATATGTGAATGAGAAAGTGACCCAGACCTTGTCCCTTTTGACCACCAAAAACATGAGGACGGATTGAGCTTGAGCCTTTAGAGCGGATTCTTTGTCCTCCGGGGAGCGCACAAGGCCATGGAGGAAGCAAACTAAGCAAGACAAAATGGATAATCCCGGATAATTCCTCGCTCCGTCTTTGTCTACAGCTCTTTGTGACACTCAATTAAATTTTTGCTTAGTGCAGGAGGAAGTGGCGCATTCGAGACCGCCACAAGCGCCAAGGCCCCTTAAAAGAATGATACGGATTTGATTCAGAGAGAGAAAGGCTGATTCAATAAGCCGGATGGGTCAGAGATATCCGCTGTGTGCAGTCAGCTCATTCGCCCTGGGAGGAGGGTGTTATTGCAGGAGCTGTAACAATTATTGCATTTCATAAACATCTGATACGAGCCAGGCCTCTCTGCTGAAGCTCAGAGAAAACGGAAATTGTTTTGCGCTGGTCTGCGACCGCATTTTCCTCGAAAATGAAATTGTTTCAAATTATCCTGCTACAGTTAACGAGTTCCTTCTATGCACTTGAAGCACTTAATTAGTACAACAGCACATCTTCAGAGGACTGTAACCCTGTACTTTGGGCAGGGCAGGAGGGCGCCTTCACCTGAGATGAGACAGAAAAAAAATAAAGCTATTATCTGCAGCCTGTTAGTCTCTATATGTCTCTCTCTCCTTTCTCTCTCTTACTCTTTCTCTCTGTCTCTCTGTGTCTCTCCCTCTCTCTTTTAATCCCTCTTTCTCTCTCCCTCTCATCTCTCTCTCTTTCTCTCTCTCTGTCTCTCTTTCTGTCTTTGTCTCTCCCTCTCACTTTTAATGTATCTCTCTCTCGCTCTCTCTCTTTCTCTCTCTCTCTCTCTCTCTGTCTGTCTCTCTCTCTTTTAATCTCTCTCTCTCTCTCTCTCCTTCTCATCTCTCTCCCCAACTCTGTCAGTCTCTCTGTCTCTGTCTCTCTCTCTCTCTCTCTCTCTCTCTCTCTCTCTCCTTCTCATCTCTCTCACTATCCCTCTCTCTCTCCTTCTCATCTCTTCCCCTATCCCTCTCTCTTTC
>JBBJLR010088045.1:0-10439 GCA_037577145.1 Brachypetersius gabonensis | reverse complement strand
TTAAAAATAATTATTTTTGGGGGGTACATCCCTCGGATGAGGGGCAACATGTCCGGGATTTACGCTCGTGGGTACAGGCATTTATTTTGGCATCACCTTGTAAAATGTTCAATCATTGCAGAAAGAAACATAGTTTCTGTTTTCTCAGGACTTAAAGAAGACCTCCCTCTTTATCTTTAACAGGTAAAGATCTGCTGGTCCACCCTGTTACTGAGGAGGGCGCGAAAGGAGTCACGGCGTTCCTGCCTGGGAAAGGAGAGGTACATCCACACCTAACAGAAACACGCAATCCGTATACTTTCCCTCACCTGCCGTGTCATTTTCATCCCTCTAAATCGTCTGTGATGGTACTCAAGCTGTTGTCAGCAGCTCTTCTGACCTGTCCTTTCAGGTCTGGTACGACGTGCACACATTCCAGAAACACCAGGGCGCTCAGAATCTCTACATTCCCGTCAGCATGAGCTCCGTAAGTAACGCTTAAGCATTTCTGTTCCAGCCTCAATAGAACCGTTTAGAAGACAAATATGATTCTTTTACTTATTTACTGACTTTATGTTAGTATAATATAATAAAACAGCAGGTTTAAAAAAGATGTCATGCTCATCAGTTATTTTTTAATTAAGAGAGAGAGTGACAGGGAGAGAGAGATAGACAGAAAGACACAGAGAGAGAAACAGAGATGGAGAACGAGACAGAAAGAGACACAGGGACAGAGAGAGAGCGAGAGATTGAGAGAGAGAGAGAGAGAGAGTGACAGGGGGAGAGAGAGAGAGATACAGAAGGAGACACAGGGGGACAGAGAGTGAGAAAGAGAACGAGAGATAAAGTAGGAGAGACAGAGAGAGAGAAAAGGAAAGAGAGAGTAGGAGAGACAGAGAGAGAGAAAGGGACATGGAGAGAGAGAAAGGGAGAGAGAGTAGGAGAGACCGAGAGAGAGAAAGGCACACAGAGAGAGAGAGAGAGAGAGAGAGAAAGGGACAGAGAAAGAGATAGAGAGGAGAGAGAAGAAGAGATGATGAAACCGGTGAATTGTCTGAGGAAGTCAGTTACAGAGGCAGGTTCCTCTACGCATTACTGACATGAGTATGCCAGTGTGCCAGAATACACATTGGTGAGAAGAAATCGGGCCTTTAACTCTCAGAGGAATGGGTCCAAGAGACCAGAACTGAAACTCTAAAACACTGTTATGTTGAGTCCGGTAGTGTAGAATGAGTACGATTGAATCAGACTATGACTTTGTTAATCAGTAACGTCTTCCATCAGTGTGAATTCAGTAAATAATAATCAGATCATTCATTTATTTCCTGAAAATAAGCATCATTAATCATACATTGATAATAGACGAGGGTCATAAAAGATGGAGAAATGTGACTGTAGTCAGTCAGATCTTGAGATTCTGCACAGTGTGGGTAAAGTGAAATAGTGACAAAGTGTGTGAGACGTGCTGTTGATATAAAACTACATTTGGAGGTAAAGCAAGTGTCATTAACCTTCATATTTTGAATTGCAGTTTCTGCTCCAGAAAGTAAACAGTGATTTTCTGTTAGATTTTTTGCTGTTTATTGATGGTAATTCTTGTCATTCCTTGGACCAGTTCAGGGCCCTGGTTAAAACGTCCTCCTCATCCAAACTTCTCCACTGTTCTGTAGATCCCAGTGTTCCAGCGAGGAGGCTCCATCATCAGCAGGAAGAACCGTGTCCGGAGATCATCTGCCTGTATGGAGAATGACCCCTACACCCTCTACGTGGCTCTCAGCCCTCAGGTATACAGCCAGCACCACTGTTACTGCGGTTTTCAGTATTGTTTTACAGAACAGTGTCATTTCAGCTTAAACTTGTCATTGAGTTTCAGCATTTCTATGGACAAAGCAATACATATACACAACACAAATCAGACAAACTAATTAGGGATGCATTGAATATCCGGGCACCGGAAAATTTCGGTTGAAAATGGCAAAACAAACATTTTTTTTTTTTACGCGACCGAAACAGTGATGACGCAATCAACACCCTCAACCTTCAGCTCCAGACTGGATTAGGGTCAACATCTCTGCCGTGTGGCCCATTTCCATATATATAAGAAAGACACGTAGAAAGCTGTTTGTAAAGCATGCAATGCTGAAATTTCTAGAGGGGGTGCATCCACAAAGACTTTCTCAACGTCGGGATTTGTTTATTATATAAAATCAAAACATCCTGATGCAGCTCAGGAGAGGCGGGACCCTTCCAGCACACCCACTCCGTCTGTGTTTCTGAAATGGCAAAGAAAGTTTTCCAGTGATTCCAGTTAATATATGGGCTGCCAGTCTCTGTAGGCCTTTAACAAAATAGTGGATTAAAACAGAGAATGTTGTTTATCTTTCAGCAGTTTTAAAGCACTTGTTCTGAATGCACTGTGTTTGTGCACTTAGTTCAGAATATTAAAATGCGCTTGAATTCACTGGTTTTATGAGAGAAGATATTTAATTATATATGATATATTAACGCTCTAGAGCATGTGACGCTCTGAGAATCGCGAGACACTATGCAAGATCAATCATGGTGGCTCCCCAGTACTGAGGAGAAGTAACACAACTTTTACTTCTTATGAAACAGTACAGCGAAGTATCTGCCTATCACTAAGATATAATTCCGAATACCCTTCACATACACTGGAGGAATTAAGAGACTTGGAATTATTTATCCAAGTCTCTTAATTCCTCCAGTTATGGAATTAATTCCTCCGGAGGAATTAATTCCTCCGATTAATTCCTCCATTTATCGACTACAGCCATAACCGATATACAATGGCAACCCCAGTCCAGGATCCAACGCAACCGAACAAATGGAAAAAGACGTCACCTACGGACACAAGCGACCTACAAACCACGGACATATAGGCCAGTGTGTTGCAATCCATCAACAATAAACTGGATCTACTCGTAACACTACACAACGAAATAAAAGATCTCCGTGCAAGTTTGGAATTTGCACACCAACATATTGAAAAATTAAAGCAGTGCAACAACGCACTTCAAACTGCTGTTAAATCACTCACGGAAAACGTGGATCTGGTAAAAAGGGAAAACAAAAAAATGAAAGAGACGGTGCTGGACATACAATCAAGAAGTATGCGCGACAACCTGATTTTCATTTACCAACATCCATTCGAATGCCCAGAAACGGCCCATCATCGCTAAACTGGAACATTTCAAGCATAAAGAACTGATTAAAAGCAAAGGAAGAGAACTCAAAGGCACCGCATATGGTATCATTGATCAATTCCCACGTGAAATTAACGAACGACTCAAAGCTCTATATCCATTTCTTAAACAAAACAGACGAATAACAAGCGTGCAAACCTGTAATAGACAGACTGTACATTGAGGGGCAGCTGTTTCGAGATCCAAAAATTACCCTGTGGCTGTATTAAAACATATACCCCCTAAACATTATAATCCTTCTCATTGAGACCCACCATTATATGCCATCATATGACTTGGTAGAGACATTTGCGGAGGGTTTCTCTTTAAATCCATATCATCATAAAAATGCTGGTTCACTTATCGGTCATTATGACCCTTCTTTTTCCCTCCTCTTTCTTCTTCCTGCTTCTTTTGTATATGTTAGCATTTGTATATTTTGTTATCTCTGTTCATTTTATTATGTCATTATTATTATTTTTATTTATTTTACTTTTTATTTTTTATTTTTTTCCTTTTCCCATCACGACATGGTACACATACACACACATTCATACATGGACACACACACTCTATCCTTGCACCTACAATTACACAATAATAGACATATTTGACCATTTACAATTCATGAAGTATGGTATTGCCAGTTAAAATAACATCATGGAATGTTCGAGGAATGAGCTCCCCTGCTAAAAGAACAAAGATACTTAACCATCTCAACAAACTCAAATCTAATATTTGTTTTATTCAAGAAACTCCCCTCACACAGGCAGAATCTCAGAAATTCACAGCTAGATGGATTGGTCAGACATATTTCTCCACTTACAATTAAAAAATACGAGGCCATTCTATTTTAATTAGAAAAAATATTCCATTCTCTCACGTTTCAACATTATCAGATCCGGAAGGGTTAGGGTTAGGGTTGGAGTTAGGGTTACAATTATTACTGGAACTGTCGGAAAAGATGCTATAACACTAGTTAATATTTATGGTCCTAACACAGATTCCCCCGAGTTTTTCCACACTCTGTTCTCAGTGTTAACTAATTTTCCTAAAAAATTATATTATTATATTATTTTAGGCGGTGATTTATAATATTGTACTGGACCCTGACATGAATCGCTCAAGTACAGCGCAAACTAATAAACCATCCCACTCCGGTTCCCTAATTAAAAACTACATGTTAGATTTTGGATTTATTGATGTTTGGAGATCACTTCACCCCAACAATAAGGAATATACATATTACTCGCCCCGACATAAATCATACTCCTGTATAGATTTTTTTTGGCTAACAACTCAATCATACAAAAAATTGTTGACCCAACTATCCACAGTATAATCATGTCTGATCATGCTCCTGTAAGTATTACCTTGTTAGCCCAACACCAAGCCCTTCCTCCTCCGAGATGGCGTTTTAATAACGTATTACTGAAAGACAAAGAATTTCTCTTTTTTCAAACAAGAATGGGCATCCTTTCTTGAAACCAATAACACTCCGGAAATCTCTGCATGTACACTTTGGGAAACCGTAAAAGTAGTAGTGAGAGGGAAAATAATCTCATATACCTCTCACGAAAGGAAAAAAGAAAATGAAAGGGAATATAATCTACAAAAGGAGGTGAAAAGACTGGACCATCTGGCTTCGGTCTCTCCTACTGATTTAGTAATGAAAAACCTGAAAACTAAACACAAATTAAATAATATACTGAATAAAAAAACTGAGGACACATTACTTCAACTTCAACAGCAACATTTTAAAACAGGTAAACTGTAGGCAAATAAATTAAAACAACAAACCGAAAAGTCTATCATTACCTCGATATTAGACCCACTTGGCAACCCAACACATGATCCATATGTAATTAATGACTCATTTAGACACTTCTACACTAACCTTTACTCCTCAGACCAAAATAGTTCACCCCAGGAAGCAGACAATTTTTTGAAAAACATCTCTTTACCCAAACTGACCCAAACTCAGTTAGAACATTTAGAAATCCCACTATCCTTTAATTAAATTACCAAGGCTCTTCATTTTATGCCAAATAAAAAATCAGCTGGACCAGATGGGTATTCTCCCAAATTTTATAAACAATTTTGGTCTCTCTTATCCCCACTGTTCCTAAGAGTGGTAACCAAAATTTACGAAAATAAAACAATACCCCATCATATGAATATGGCTTACATCCAAAACCAAATAAAGATCCCACTCACTGATCGAACTGTAGACCCATATCACTTAATACAGACATAAAAATTATATATATTTTAAGTAAAGCACTCTCAGTTAGACTCGAATCAGTCATTCCTACATTAATACACAGAGATCAAACTGGATTTATTAAAGGAAGGCACTATTCAGAAAATACTAGAAGGTTATTTAACAATCAATTACTACAAAAATACCACGTCCGGAAATTACCCACCCTTCATTATAGTATCACTTGATGCTGAAAAGGCCTTTGACAGAGTGAATGTGTCCTTTCTTCTCATCTCTTTAGAACATTTTGGATTTAAGCCATATTTTATGAATTGGATTAAAATATTATATGAATCAACCACCGCTTCTGTTATAACTAATGGAATCATTTCTAAATTATTCCCGCTAAAGCAAGGTACACGGCAAGGATGCCCACTAACTCCGCTACTGTTTTCTCTTTTTATTGAACTCATGGCATGCTCTATTAGACGGTGCGATAGCATCAAGGGAATTAAATCCAAATCACATCACCACAAAATCAGCTTATATGCAGATGATATTTTATTATATATTACTGATCCTGCTTCCTCACTCCCGAAACCTAACAAGATTATTAGTGACTTAAGTCAGGTGTCCGGCTACACTATCAACTGGACAAAATCGGAGATTCTGCCTGTAAGCAAATGGAATGCTGATTTATATTATAGACGAACAGTAAAATCCATAAAATACTTAGAAATTTGCATTTCTTCAAATTTAAATGAACTATATAAACTAAATTATATGCCTTTACTGGATGAAATCAAAAATAGTCTGGAAAGATTGAATTCTTTACCTCTATCCCAAATTTTTTTTTTTCAATCTTTTCTTTATTATACAAGTGCAAATTGACATTACAACAACATCAGTTACATCAGTTTTACTTTTCTTTTTTTTTCCCCTCCATACTTTGTTTAAAAGCCCCCCCCCCATTATCCCAAACTGGACCTCAATTAACCGACTCCTCATTTAAACATAAAATACAATAGTTAACAAACTCCGGCATAATAAAAAAAAATAAAAATACAAACAGTTGTATTTACAAACAAGATAAGGGCTAAAACAAAAACATGTACTTTAATTGTGAAATAGAGTCTTTATACCTTTTTATTTAATATGGTGTTTTGAATTATTATTCACTGAATGTGATTGTGAGGGGGGGTTTCCGCCATCAGGACCAAAACCAAACCCTACCCTGAAGGAAGTGATCGGATCATACCAAAATAAGACGGCAGGTGTCTCCAAACTGAGAGAAACTTATGCGACCCTCTTATTGCGTATTTTATCTTTTCCAAATGTAAAAAAAGCTGAAGCCTGAAGCCATTGTGCCGCAGTAGGTGGAATATTTGACTTCCATTGGAATAAAATCTGCCTTCGGGCCAACAGAGACGCAAACGCAACGATGTGAAGCTGTTTTTGTGTGAGATTTACATCATTAGCTGGTACACCAAAAATAGCCATTAAGTCACTCCAATAACTTAACAGTATTTCAATGATAGTGACCCAGTACCCCCTCAACTTATGGCAGGCCCAAAACATGTGCGTTAAGTAACACACCTGCTGTCTACATTAGGGTAGAATTTAGATCATTTATCTCTGCTTAAGTGTATCCGATATAGGACCTTGAACTGTATTAACCCTAGTCGCGCACGTGAGGTACTATTGTTCACTCTTTTTAGGGCAGTAGCCCATACCTCCTCTGTAATCTCCATTTCTAGTTCTTCTTGCCAACTATTTCTAATTCTGCTTTGTTTAGTGTTAATACCTGACATAATCACTGCATAAGCGCGTGCCGTAAAGCCTTTTGAGCCTGGAGGATCTCTTAAAAGTACATCTATTAAAGACTTTTCTGGAACATAAGGAAATCGTGCACTATGTTGCCTTGCAAACTGTCGCACTTGAAAGTACCGGAACAAATCCGTATGTCGCAGGTTGTATTTGGTTTTCAGATCACTGAAGGTTGCAAATCTCTCATTTAGGTAAAAATCTCTAAATGTTGATATTCCCTCCTGTTGCCACCTTACAAATGTCCAGTCTAGTGTGGCTGGTAAGAAATTATGGTTATTACAAATCGGACTTTGGGCCAACAGAGTCTCATTCATATTTATAAAATGTCGAAACTGAGCCCATATCCTAAGAGTCGAAATAACTACCGGGTTAGATGTGAACTGTAAGACTCTTGATTGATAAGCTTGACGTGATTAATGCTTGGAGAGACACTGATGTACATGATCTACCCTCTAATTCACACCAGTCCATGTCCGGGGTTTGCAACCAGAATGCTTTTTTCTGAATGTTTACTGCCCAGTAGTAGTATCTAAGGTTAGGGAGAGCTAGCCCTCCTTCTGTCCTCTGTTGCTGAAGGAATTCCCTCCTTATTCTAGGAGTCTGACTACCCCATATAAATCTTGATATCGGGAGGCACTGAAATAAAAACAAAAATCTCGGTAGAACGTTCATCTTGATGCAATTTACTCTTCCTGCCAATTTCAGGTGTAAAATACTCCATTTTTGGAGATCTGATTTAATACGGGTAATAAGCGGAGTAAAATTTCCTCCAAAAAGATCTTTAAATTCCCGTGTAAAGGAAGGCTATGGTCCGGGATACATGCTGCCAGTTCATTCACTGGTAAACATTCACTTTTTGATAAATTAAGCTTATAGCCTGAGACTAACCCGAAAGTTTTTAGTAACGTAAGGATCTCATTGATACTTGCAAGGGGATCCGAAATGTAAAGTAACATATCGTCTGCATAAAGTGATAACTTATGCTCGGTTCCCCATCTATTTATCCCCTGAATTGTGGGTGTAGCTTTTAGAGCCAAAGATAATGGTTCCATTGCCAGTAGAAATAAAAGTGGGCTAAGGGGACAACCTTGTCTTGTACCCCTGGATAAAGGAAAACATTCTGAGCACATCTGATTCGTGCTGACAGAAGCTTTTGGGGAAGAGTAAAGGAGCTGAATCCACTGAATAAATGTTTTACCAAAGCCAAATTGCTCCAAAACAAAAAAAAAGGTAATCCCACTCTACTCGATCAAAAGCTTTCTCTGCATCCAATGAAACCACCGCTATGGAAATAGCATTTTTTATTTCATCAAGACCCAAGGGTTGTTCCAGTTTCTCACTTTGGGTTTTTGAAATAGTGGGGATCTCCATTTTGCTGCAAAAATCTATAAAAAGTGATTTATTCTGTAGTGATTCTGATTTGTATAGATTAAAATAGTAATTTTTAAAGGTGTTATTTATTTTTGAAGGATCTGTAATCAGTACCCCCGTTGAATCCTCAATTTGTGATATAAGTTGTGCAGCTGATTTTGATATAAGTTGGTGAGCTAAGAGTCTACCAGCTTTTTCCCCATGCTCATAAATAAATCCACGTGATCGCATTATGAGATTACCACCTTAAGAGTCTTCCATAACAGGGACGGAGACGTGGACTCCATCTTATTAAATTCCTAAAATCTAGTAATGACCCTGAGATTGAACTACAAAACTTTTCATCTGATAGTAAAGTGGTATTAAAACGCCACTGGGGGCGAGTAGAGTATACGTCTTTAAACGAGAGATCCATTAATACTGGGGCGTGGTCAAATTACGATGGCAGAGTATTCCACTTTTTCCAAAGAGTCCAGCAACTTTTTGTCTACAAAAATATAGTCGATTCTTGAATAAGAATGGTGTACATTCGAAAAAAAAGAAAAGACTTTCGTAAGAGGATTCAAAAATCGCCAGGGATCCACACATGATGCATGATTTAAAAATTCAGAGAACCTGGTGGCCATTTTAGAGAGAGTTTGTGTTTTGGGGCTGGACCGATCCAATACAGTGTCCATGGCACAGTTAAGATCTCCCCCCTAAAATTAAATATTTTGAATTCAGATCAGGTATTGTGCATATAAGCCTTTGAACAAATCCTTTATCGTCCCAATTGGGAGCATAAACATTGACAAGTACAACTGGAGTATTATAAAGCTGACCCAAGACTATGGAAAAACGACCCTGCGGGTCCGATGTGATACTGGAGGGTGTAAACTGAATTCTTTTATGTATCAAAATCGCTGTTCCCCTCGACTTGGTATTAAAACTAGAATGGAAGATTGACCCGACCCATTGCTTTTTTTAATCGCATATGGTCCTGGTTCGTAAGGTGAGTTTCTTGGAGAAATACAATGTCTGCTTTTAAATTTTTGAGATGAGTAGACACTTTCGACCTCTTAATCGGCCTGTTCAGACCCCTCACGTTCCAAGAAATAAACCTGATAGCGGACCTCCCCCCTCTTCCCCTCATCACTAATCACAGCTGCAAAAGTCTGATGTCAAAGTGTAATTACTTTTTAAGACTCACTTCACTCAAATAACCTAAATAAGAGTCCAGTGTGTATACAGATAACTGACATAAAGAAAGTCCAGTCTTCAACCCCAATGATCCCCGAACCTGAACAAAAAAGAAAAACAAATCACTTCTCCCTTCCTTTATCCTAACAACGACAGGAACTCCACACTTCCAATCTTTCATCTTTCTCTTTTTAAACTTCGCTTTAGAAATCTCCCGGTTGTAAATTACAATAACTCTCTTTCTAGAGATGAAATAAGTTACAATGAAGCTTAATAACCTGAAAGCTTCTGTTCATTTTGAATATTTACTTTTTTTCTTTAAAGAAAAGAGAGACACCAGAAAAAGAAAACTTAGCTCCAGTGAACTTGGACAATCTTGAAGTAATTCACAGAAATTTGAAACAGTCTTCCTTTTCCAAGCTCTGGTTTATCTGGTTATGCTTCGGCCTCTGGAGTCGTACTACCCATCACTCGCCTGGAGTAGAACGCCTCAAACATCAATGTCTCTCCTCCATAAGATACTCGCAGACGCGCCGGGTACAGCAGTCTGAATTGGATTCTCTTCTGATACAGGGCCGCTTTGACTTTGTTGAAAGCTGTACGTTTCTTGGAGAGACCTGCACTCAGGTCGGGGTACAGCCTGAGTGCTGCACCCTTGTAATGCAGGTCGTTTTGCC